>APFE030774006.1:211258-229164 GCA_000404065.3 Pinus taeda
ATATTCCATTTTATTAAAATTAAGAAATTATTAATTACCCATAGATATCAAATCAACAATGTTGACATTTTCGCTATTTTCCTAAGGGCCATTTTATCTCTATCTAAATGGTCTATCCTCTCTACTTTCTTAATGGTCGTATTTTATTATTATCCTCTCTACACTCCTAACAGCCATATTCTATTTTATCTTCTATATATTCTTGGTTTAACACTCTTACTATTCCTAGACTTCCACTAAAGCGAGGGAGTTGAAAACATTGTCCCTTAGTAATGTTTGAGTCAATTCATTTTGAAGAGAGAATACTATCCATCATAGTTAAACTTGATGTTTCATATATGAATCTATCTATTCAAAAAAAAAACATTACATGTTAAATATCATTCCATTGATTGATTGAGTCTTATTTTGATATGCTTGTTGCGCGGAGAGGCGCTCTACAACGCAGTGCGGGGTAAATCTCACATAAACATGTGAATGTAAATGTAAACATTTAACATTTTTAATGTCCAAATCAATCTAATTATTATTATGTATAAATAAAAAATAGGTATGGTAAATAAATAAACATATAAATAAATTTGAATTATGGTAAATAGATAAAAATATAAATAAACTAGAGATATGGTAAATAAATAAAAATATAAATAAACTAGAGGTATGGTAATTAAATTAAACAATTTTTTATATTAACTCTATAAATCTCTTTATATTTAAAAAACTCAAAAAATAAGTTTTATTTAGGTGAAGGCTCAAAAAAGAGGTTTTATTTAGGTAGAGCCTCTCGGCGAAATAACATTTTAATACCATGGACCAAATACCATATTTATAGAAGAAGAATGCTAAATTAATAAAAATATAAATAAACTAGAGGTATGGTAAATAGATAACACATATTTTTATATTTATTCCATAATTCACTTTATATTTACATAACACTCAAAAAAAGTTTTATTGATGTGAAGCCTATGAACCAAATACCATGGGCCAAATTATTATTAATCTTAATATTAATATTAATAAAAATAAAAATGACACATAAAAATAATCCCAAACACTATTTCTATTATTGTTTTCCTTTGACAAAAACAATAAATGAAAATAATTGCAAACGAGTGTCATCCTTATCCATTCTTTAATTCTTTGAGGGACATCCCTTTCAGCGATAGCACTTGCAGGTTAATGGCCAATCTATCAAACGGAATAGTAGTGTTGTTTATGTTGTGCCTCTTACTATTTTCGCATCCATCACACGCGCTAGAGGGAACATCCTGTAACACTGAAATATAGCCAACTTTACACGGAGAGAAACTTTTTGGAAAAAAAAGTCTGAACTCACAAATATAATGATATGCGATCTGAAAAGCTGACAGGTCACTGCTCACTTTTTTCTCAGCCATAAACGTAGGGAATAAAGAGAAAAAGATAAACAAGCACGGACATGTATATGAAAAAACAAAAATATAATAATCTATAATTTTGATAAAAATACCTGTTCTCAACTTTTAAGCCTAAGCTCACTTCCTTTGACATGAAAAATAAGGTCAATAAAATTGTGAGAGAGAAATGTAAGGGAAAGAGAATTTACTAGTGGATTAAAAAAGCAAGATAAGTTGTTTTTTTGTTTATGATATTTTTATTTTGTTTTGTAAAATACACTAGTTAAACTTTAGTTTTCGCTTATTTGTGGTCAAACTCATTTTGAATTGCAAATTAAGGTTTCTTGAGACTTAGTGCTTTTGTGAGGGAATTGTGGTGATTTTTTCTTGAAAAAGAAAATTGTTGCTTTCGTCTTTGAAATTTCTCACAATTACATTATTATTATAATTAAATCAAAGCATTTATGGGGAAAATGTGTTTTCTTGTGTGTGAAAATTTTGAGTGATAAGAGATAAATAGTGTTTTGGCTTCTTTGACATTTAGGGAAATCTAGAATTTGTTTTGTTTCCTGCATTTTCATTACATTAAAGTGAAATTGGTTGCTTTGGAAAAATTGGAGAAGTGAGTTTTTGCATTTCATTTCGAAAAATCAAAGAAAACTTTATTTTCTCTAAATAGGATTTCATTGAATTTGAAAGTTACTATTTCATTTTTTAGTATATTAAGATTTCGAGTCATGTCATAACATCATAAGTTTCACCTTCATTACCTATTGAGTAAAGAACAACTTAATAATACAACGTTAATTAAAATTCATCTAGAAGTTTACATTTTTTAGGGTTCATCTAGAAGTTTACATTTTTTAGGGCTCTTGCCACCTACAGTAGCTTAACTGTAGGGCTTTGGAATAGGGAATGAAGAAAACTTTCCAAAGCTACAAAGGTACAATAAAATCTTGAGTTAGAGAGAGAAAATCTAATTATTTCCGTTTTGATGAGGGAAGCTCTTCTTGTACATAAGTTAAGCACGAGATCGTGTTGAATATGGTGAAGTGATCATCCCCATTTCATCGGCCTAAATATAGTGATTTGAACGTATTACAACGATACCGAAAGGTACTTGCAATCACTTGAAAGTAAACCTCCAATTGATCATGTGGAGCAGCCTTCAAGGGGATTGAGCCTGCTATTATGCCCTTGCATGTACGTTTGATTTGTGCCTGTCCCCCCATGTACAATTGTTGTATTTGGTGAACTTTGTGAATATAATCATAGTGTTATACCTAAGGTGATGGCAGAGTGAAGGTCCTGCTTTACCTGGAACAGACATTCACTAGACTCACTTAGAATTTTTGGAGGGTAATCTTTGCTCGAGATGGTTTATAACAGAGTTACTTGCAACTAATTGTTTCATTAAGCAGGTTGTCAGGGTAACTGGTTTCAAACACTCATTTCTATAAAGCTTTTCTCCTTGATCATTGCGACGTTGGATTTGATCACCAACTAGTAATTATTAATCTATGTGAAGAGTTAGTTTGTATGGTTTGAACTCCTAGATTTTTAGCGTGTGTTACTTTCTGCATTGTTTTTTATACTTTTTAGAGACTTTAGGTGTAATTTAGATATTGTGTAATTTATCAATTGATTTTTTTTTTCATTGTGGCAGAATTACCAAGAGAATCACATAGGATACTGGAGGACCCCCTAAATATACACCAAGTCAGTTAGAAAAGATAAAATCCTAAAAATCTAAATCATCAAGATCTGGAATTGTAGCAGAAACTCAGACTTCTACTATTATATACTTCAATGTAAAAGGAATTGAATTTAATCAACTGATAACATCTATTATTTTTGGCCCTGAAGTGACATAAACTGAATTTGATCAAACTCGGAAATTAACATCACACTTAGAAGGAAATGATTTACAAATTACTGAACTCATTCAAGCAGAATCAAATATTGGAGACTTTTCAAATATAAATCCCATTTCTGAACCAGATATTGACAAACCTGAGTCAGAGATTTCTGAACCTGGCACTTATACGTCTACTACAACGCATATTCTAGATCCTCCACATTCATCACATGTGAAACTTATTATTATTGATAAGCTCCCTCATGGTCTCATTAGCATTGAAGAACTTGTCTTGGACGATGAGGAAGAACCAATAGTTTCTACCATTGAACTTACAGATATCTCAAAGCTTTTGTTTAGATCTATTCACCCCGACCCTTGGTATTTCACACTCTTGAACTTTTTAGGACAAGGGATTCTGCGATGCATGACTCCTTATTCTACTGTACCACGTTTCAACTGGTCTATGATGGCTTCTAGAACTGCCTCATTAGACACATCTATGTTTTCTACTTCTCTCGAGTCAACATTGTATGGTCACTTTCTATTGCCTGGATATCACTCTCATGCTGGAGCTTATTTAGGAGCTTCTTTCTCGAACTCATCTTCAAACACGTCAACTGGTGTAATTAATTCTACCAATGAAGGTTTGACATCTGAAAATTTTATTAATATGATTTCTAGTAATGTTAGTAATCCTAAAACTAACCAAACTGGTGGTTATTACCCACATGGGGGGCAAACGTTATAACCTCTACTCGAAGGACAACCTTTAGGTGGATCTTACCCTATAGCTGGGGGGCAACCCCTTGCTGAAAATTATCTCAATTATGCTCAAATGCCTCAAATCGGTTTTGGTCAACCTGTTATGCCTCAACTCGCCATTGGAATGCCTTACCCTGGAATGAACACAATTTGGAACTCTTTGTTAAATAAACAATCAATTCTAGTTGTTTCTAAAGTGCTTGTGTATCAACCTGTTCAACCTATTGGAAAACCCATACAACAATTACCTTTTCAAAGTATACCTTTTCTGATCTCGATTTAAATAGGAACGCAACAAATTACATATATAACCATAAATACAAAAAAGAAGTATAAATAACACTTCATTTCATTAATATCAAATACTGAAATATGCTTACAAACATAATGGAAATAAGACTATCTCCGTTGATAGTAGCTAATCTCTAAGAAGAGATGTGGCGGCTACATGCCTCTGAATTGCGTTGCAATGAGGATCAAGGGCCTTTTTGTTATTGAACAATAAGATCAAACCCTAAACAACCAAAACCCTAACCTGAGGAGATGTAACACCAAGATTTTATGGCCCCCGTTGGGATGAGTTGGACAGCCAACTTCCTGGGGTCGTGACTTGGTCATATTATCTCCATTTGACATGCATGATAACCTGTTGGAAATATCTCTCTAACGACTACGATGAAAAATATGATTTTAGAGAAACAATTGTTGGCAGTAGATTGCCAAAAAAACATTGTTTAGGGCCTCAAAATGGCTTCAGAAGTTTAGGACCCGAAAAACTGCTAAAAATAGTAAATTGTGCTACAATTAAGGAAACTAAAAAGCTAATAGAAACAATGGTCGGGGTCCAAGTGGAATTGGTAGGTGGCCACCAATATCCACCTAGATCATACCTCCCCCCTTAGGAAGCAATGGTCTCCATTGCATTGAGTTCCTCCATTAGATGAGGAAACTTCTGCTGAACTTGGTCCCTGGTGAGCCACTTGCCCTTGTCAAGACGTTAGCCTACTTTGACAACTTGATACAGTTGGATCTTCTATTGGTGAGTTTTCTAATGTGTGTGTCCATGATCCGATCAATTGTGGCTTGCTCCATGTAATCTAAATTTAACTATGTAGGTGTGATTTGTTCTACAATGTCTGATGTGTCCAGCAATGGTGGGAAGTATGGTCGAAGGTGGTCCACATTGAACACTCAGGCCAAGGAATGGGAGAATGCTGAGCTCAAATGCAATGTCTCCCAGAGCCTTGGTAATGGTGTAAGGATCATATTGGAGTGGTTTGATTTTACAATATGCTCTGGTAAGGTGTTCCTTCTACAAATGTAACCAGACTTTGTTGTCCACCCGAAACTTGTGTGGCACCTAATCTTGATCATGTCACTACTTGTACTTGGCATTTGATTTCCCTAGAATGTCATGGACCTGTTGGCGAATATGTTGGATGTGCTCAATGAATTTGTTTGCCTTATCGGCTTCCAACTGGACATGAGCCAAATCTTCCTGAGTAACTGCAAATGGTATGGTCACATCAATGGACATAGAGGTTGGAATCCCAAGCCCACCTGAAAAGGGATGTGGCTAGTTAAGCTATGGATAGCCCGGTTATAATTGTGTTGGACATAGGAAGGCTCTTATCCAATGTGCGTGGATGCTTTGAGTTGTACATACGTATAATGTGTATGATCATCCTATTGAAGACCACTGTTTGGCCATCAGTTGAGGATGGAAAGTTGTAGACTTAGTGAGCTTGGGGTCCAGGATCGACCAGAGACTGGACCAAAATGTATTGAGGAACTTGTTGTCCCGATCTCAGATGATAGACTGTGGGATCCCAAAGTGTACCCACACTCATTCAAAGAAGAGTTTAACAATGGCTTCTACTTTGATATTCTTCTTGTAGGTCGCCAGAATGACCATATTCAAGAATCTATCGATGACCATGAAAACACGATCGTTGCCATGCTTAGTAGAAGGAAGGTCCGACATGTAATCCATGGAAATGGATTCCCAAGGTTGGCTAGGGTCAAGCAGCGGAGTATAGAGACCTTGCTTCTTGATGCTTGGTTTGGCAATGGCACAGGAAGTGCAGGATTTGATGTACTTCTCGACATCTTGTCAAAGATTTGGCTAGTGTAAATACTTCTGTAGTACTGCCACTATTTTCTCAACTCCAAAATGTCCAGAGGCCTGACTGTAGTGTGCTTCCCAAATCATCTTAGCTCACTCGCTTGAAGGAACACAAAGGTGTCCCAAGTGGCATAGAAGGGCATCCTAGAGGTGAAAATATGGAACTTGCTGACCCTCCAAGAGCCTTTGGTATGTGTGGCCAAATTATGAGTCGCTTTTGTAGAGAAATGGCCAATCAAAAGTCTCATGTCCACAAGAGTTGAGCACGGAAGTTAACACCATGATCGGTGGTCGTCTGAGGTAGTCTGCAACATTATTGGTGCTACCCTTCTTATACTTGATATTCAAATGGAACTGTTGTAGGTATGTGGACCATTTTTGCTGGTGATCATTCTGCAACTTCCCTTGCTTCTGTATGAAATGCAGGGGTCGATGGTCTCTGCAGATGACTATTTCCTTCCCCAAAATGTAATGCTTCAATTGTCAAAAAGCCTTTACAATGGAATACATATCTTTGTCATAAGTGGGATACTTCAAGACTATGTCTGAAAGTGTCTCACTATGGTATGCCATTGAATGCCCCTGTTGAGTAAGAACTACCCCAATAGCATAGTCAAAGGCATCTGTGTCGATCTGAAATACCTATTACAAGTCTGGTAAAGTGAGCACTAGTGCATAACAGAGGTGATGTTTCAACTTTGCGAATGCCTTATGTTAAGATTCAGATGAAAATAATTTTGCTTTTTCTCCTCCCTTGGTGACTTGACTCAAGGGCCAAGTGATATGAGAGAATCCCAACATTAACATGCAGTAGAAGTTGGCAAGACCTAGAAAGCTACGCAGCTCTATCAGAGTGGTTGGGGCTAGCCAATCCCAAATGACTTGGATCTTGGATGGATCCACATGCACCCCTTGTTCATTAATAATGTATCCCAGATACTGAACTTGGGTCATGCCAAAAGTGCATTTCTCCAAATTAGCACACAGCCTGTGTTGTCGTAGTGTTTGGAGAACTTATCAGATGTGGTGGAGGTGCTCTTCCAAACTCTGGCTGAAGATCAAGATGTCATCCAAGTATACCACTACAAATGAGTTGGTTGATGGCTGCAAGATGTTATCCATCAGCCTCGTGAAGGTTGCAAGAACATTTTTCAACCCAAAAGGCATAACAAACCATTCAAAAAAGCACTCCTTGGCTTTGAAGGTAGTCTTTCATACATTAGAGGGTTTGATTGGTACCTCGTGATAGCGGGACTTCAATTCGATCTTGCTGAAACATTTTTCCCCCTTCAATTGGTCCAGAAAGTCATCAATCCATGGGATTGAGAACTTATTCTAGACAATGATCTTCTTCAGCACCCAGTAGTCAATACAGAGTCTCCATGTCCCATCCTTCTTTTGTACCAACATGATCGGGCTCCCACAGGGTGATGAACTCAGACGGATGTGACCTTTTTGCAGCAACTCCTGAATCTACCTCTTGATTTCGTTGTTCTCCGTAACAAAGCATCGATATATTGGTCCATTAGGTAGCGGTGCACTTGGGGTCATATCAATGGAGTACTTATCTTGATAGTGCAGAGGCACCCCAGTGGTTGTTACAGATCCATTTGGGCACATCAACCCCAACTTACAGATCATTACTATTAGGGCCCATCAAACCCTAATTCAGTTGTCACGTGCCCTAAATGAAGTCAACCATCAGAATGCCTCCTTCCCAAGAGATTCCACGACTGAAATCATCCAAAAAATTCCTCTAAGAAGATCAATGTAGACAGGCCTTTATCAGGGTGCATTGCAGTGTAGCCCTGTGCACTGCCAGGGTGCATTGCAATGCACTTGAGCCCTCTTTGGCCTACGCTAGGCGAATTTGAGCGAAATATGCATTGGGGTCTACAATATTCTTATCCATAGGATGCCTCTAGAAGTTTCCTAAGGTTATCCACTCCTTTGGGCTCGAAATTGGATGAGGAAGGGAGTTAAGGAACATCAATCCATTTATCCCTTCCTCCATGGAACTAAATCCTAAGTTTGGGAGGGCATTCATTATCACCATTTATGGCATAACTTCCTTCATTCACCTATAAAAAGACCACTCATCTAAGTGACAAAGGGCTGAAAATCATTGAATTATAGGGAGATGCTGTTAGTATGAGACTTAAGTTGGATTCAAGTATTGTAATGATGTCAAAATGTCTTGCTTGTTATGAGGAGAGGATGGGATTGAACTGGAGGAGTGCCACTGAATCAAGCAAATTGGGTTGTAACTCTTCCTTTTACTCATAAAGTGTTCAAATCTTTTTCCATATGTTTTTATTGTTCATTGATGCTTTCATATGTGTATTATGCACTTGATTCCATTTTATGTTTAATTAATAGATCATTATCATATGCTTTGATCGGTTTTTGTCTTTTGTCTATGTGTAGGTAGTTTGCAAGCAGATTAAGTATGGAAAGGAGTGATAGAATTGGTCAAGGGTGATGAGGAGTAAGCAAAAGCTTCAGGTAGGCTTGTTTACTATCTTATTTAATCTATTGGTTATAGAAAAGGTAGATAATTCTTTGCACTGTTGTTCTAGACTTAGCTACTAGTCTAGGGGTTTAAGCGTTTATCTATGGACACTAAAACTTCCCAAAACAAATTGGCGACTCCACTGGGGAGCAATTATCCATCTTAGTCTCTTATCATCCTCTTAAGACATTTCTACATACTTTACTTGTGGTCTTTGATTTAATTTTAGTCTTATTTCATTGAAAATTGAGTCAAAACTGTCTCAAATTGCCTTCAAAAATGGGTTATTGTCACCATCTCAGCCTAGTAAAGGACACAGTGCACTACAATGCACTTCACGCATAGAGCCAGTGCATTGAAACACACTGTCTCTCACTGTAGCCTGCATTGATCCCTTGGGGGTCAGTGTCCCATCTAGGAGTTGAAGTTTTGTGCCAATTTTCTCTTGTTTGAATGATTTGTTGAATGTCAATGATGTCTTGTCTCTAAAAATAGTTTTTCATCTCCTTAGCTGGCCATACTTAGACTAGGAATGATAAATGTTTCTTATGTATTTACTTTGTCATTTTCAATCTATGGTTGAAAGTTAGTTTTTTGGTCGATTGATCTTTGTCAAAAGATAGTGTTGTAAAATCATCTTTTCCTTCAAAAATTGAATTATCTTAAAGTCTTCATTCATGAAAGATCGATTGACTAATGTGTGCATATGGTTAGTATTTTTGATTGAAAGTGTTGTAATTCCTCATTTCTTTGAAAACAAAAGTGTCGTAAAGTCTTTCTTTCCTTGAAAATAAATTGTCACAAAATCATCATTTTTATGAAAAGAGTTTATTGATCGATTGTGCATTAGTTTTCCTTTTTGTTCGTTCACATTAGGGGAAATTGAAAAGAAATACATGCATGCTGCATTGAAAATGTTTGTGTGTGCTGATAGGAATAGTGTAGGGAATTTTCATTTAGATTGTGCTCTTTGCTCTTTGATCAAAAGAAATCTAATTGCTCTATCCCTAAGTAGCTAGGATTTTCATTGTTAAATTGAATGGAAACAATGCTTATCATGATAGTTTCATTTTAGGAATTTCAAACATACTTCACGAGGTGAACCATGAAAGGAAAATTCTAAAGAAGATCAACTTAAAATTTATCTGAATTTCCCTAATGGAGCATTGTCAAAACATTTATAGGTCTTGGCTAGAGACATGTTCTAGAGTTGTAAAACAAAGTAGTTGTCGCTAACTTGTCTGCAATACATCCCAAGTATGATACATCATTCCATGTACGTGAGTATATCGTAGCTCATCCATGTACCTTCAAGTATATAGGGCGTTGTTACAGTACGTAAGGTATATGGGAATGTTCTCACTATGTAGTTTTGCATTAGACAACGTTTATATGGATTAGGCATCCACGTACTTTTGGGTATATATGGGAGGACAAATTTAGGTTGCTATCCATCCTTACGTAACCGAGTCGGCCGCCTTGTACACTATGATACACCGAATACAACATTCAGGGAGATTGTTTGCCCGTACTTCTTGGTTCGCTAGGAGGTATTCTGCAGTTCACAGTTACTTAGTAATCCTTTTGCCTAGATCATCCCTTTTTTGTTTTGCTATGTTACTTTGATTAAAATAAATTAATTCACCATGGATAACATCCTCCATGTTCGCTCCTTAGTTGATCTTAGGATCAAACATATGGCAACAAATTTGGAGGCCACTGATCAAGGAATTCCTTTTGATGGGAATCCTAGTCCTTTTCCTCCTTTTGGAAATATTGGTGCTCCATATATGGCTACATTATCCCTACCGAGACTTACCATTGGCTTGCCAATATGGTTGCTTTCAACCTACTTGGTTCAAAATGTCGTGATTTATTTGCAATCGAGTACACCTCTAATTGGACAAAATCAACCTCCAGTTGATCGTAAGGTTGACCCTTTACCTTCTTTCTCAGTCGTTTCTTCCTCCCCTTCTTCCTCTTCGCCTGGTGAAAGTATTGGTACTAGTAACCAGGTGGCTAAGAAGAGGAAGAAAGGGAAGAAGGAGAAGAAGAAGAAGAAGCAAATTCACCAAAGGGGAAACCAAGCAACCATTGCTTTGAATGAAACATCTGATGAGCAACCGTCCATCAAGCCTCACAAAGTTCAATATCCATGCAAAATTTGTACTGGAGACCATCTTCCCTTTCACATCATCTTGTGTCATCAACTTCTTGAGATCATGTTGGTTACACACGATCAACTAGTGGTAGTAAAGTTCATGGAAAGAAGGGAAAAATCAAGTTTCCCTGTAGGTTATATGAAGGGAATCACCCCATTCATCTTTGTCCATATCTGGATGAAGCCAAAAGAGTGTTGGATAACTGTCTTGCTTCACCGCAACGACTTCCATCTGGTTACTGGAAACTCTCCCCAAATCCTTCACTAGTAGATGAATTGACTGATCAAAATCAACCATCGGTCAAAACCACTCTCTCTGAAAGTGAATCCTATGAATCTATACCTGACCCAAATCAATGGGTCAAGGAAACAGTTGACCCAATTTCACCTTCAGTTAATCGTACCTTTCCCAAACAGAGTGAATATGATACCACTCAAGTTCTTTTTGTTTCTTCAGATTCTAATGAGCTTGGGGGTAGTCCTCTTATTCCATCAAGACAGGAGGACAATCCTGCCACTCTTGCAACTTAAGGGGTTAATTCTCCTGTTTCTACGGTAACCCCTCCAAGTAGTCTGGTCACTTCCTTTGATTGGAAACGACTAGCAGGATTTCGTCTCCCTTCTTATGTGTCTTTCCAGATCATAGTACAGGTTTAAAATATGATTGTATCTGGCACTATTATAGATGAAGGTGCATTAGTGAATATCCTTTCCTCAAATGCTTGGCAAGCACTCAGTTCGCCACCACTTGTCCATGTTACCTAGAATTTGTTGGCTTTTGATAGAGGAACCAATGAACCATTAGGGATCCTCCCTTAGTTACCTATTACTTTGGAAGGAAAAATCATTTATCTGAATGTGATGGTAGTCCCAGGCCCTTTAGATTACAATTTACATCTAGGGCATGACTATGTTTATGACATGGGAGTTATTGTTTCAACACTCTTTCGAGTGATTTGTTTCCCACATGAAGACAGGATTTTCACCGTTGACCAGCTTTCATTTCCCAGTCCAAATATGGCTCCTAGTCAACCATATTCCCTTAATGGTCCTTTTTTACCAATGGTATCATTCGCCATGGCTAATTATGTGGCAACCTGTTCCATACCTACATCAACTAACGATCAATTCAGTAATGTTGTACATCATGTACTGGGGTAATTGGAACCAGTTCTCTCCTTCATGACATCTTAGGAGTTGTGATCCAAGGAATATGAGGATAGTTCCTTGTCTTGTGTCAACCTTCTTAAAAAATGAAACCAAGGAGTATGAGGATAGTTCTTTTACTATGTCAACCTTGTTAAAAAAATGAAACAATTCCCATAAGGATAGTACTTTTACTGTGACAACATCATTAAAAATTGAAACAAGCCCATGAGGATAGTTCTTTTACTGTGCCAACCTCATTAAAAGATGAAACAGGACCATGAGGACAGTTCCTTGTCTTGTGTCAACCTCATTAAAAAATGAAATAGAGGAGTACGAGGACAATTCCTTGCCTTGTGTCAACCTCATTAAAAAATGAAGCACGGAACACGAGGATAGTTCCTTGTCTTGTGTCAACCTTGTTAAAAAATGAAACAAAGGAGTAGGAGGATAGTTCCTGGTCTTGTGTCAACATCATTAAAAAATGAAACCAAGGATTTGAGCATAGTTCCTTGTCTTGTGTCAAGCTCATTAAAAAATGAAACAAGGGTCTATGAGGACAGTTCCTTGTCTTGTGTCAATCTCGTTAAAAAATGAAACCAAGGAATATCAGGATACTTCTTGGTCTTGTGTCCACCTTGTTAAAAAATGAAACAAAGAATATGAGGATATTTCCTTGTCTTGTGTCAACCTCGTTAAAAAAATTAAACAAGACCATGAGGATAGTTCATTGTCTTATGTCAACCTCGTTAAAAATTGAAACCAAGGATGTGAGGATAGTTCATTTACTGTGTCAAATTTGTCAAAAAATGAAACAGGCCCATGAGGATAGTTCTTTTACTGTGTCAACCTTGTTAAAAAATGAAATAGGTCCATGAGGATAGTTCCTTGTCTTGTGTCAACCTCATTAAAAAATGAAACTAAGGAATATGAGGACAGTTCCTGGTCTTATGTCAACCTCATTAAAAAATGAAACAAGGGTCTACGAGAATAGTTGCTTGTCTTGTGTCAAGCTCATTAAAAAATGAAACAAGGAATTAGAGTAGAGTTCCTTGTCTTGTGTCAAGCTCTTTAAAAAATTAAACAAGGAATATGAGCAGCATTCCTTGTCTTGTGTCAAGCTCAAACAAGGTCCCAAGTTCCAAGTTGAGCCTTTGATAAGATCTCGTAAAATCCCAATCGAGTCTTTCACTTGATATCGTATATGAACCTCCATTCCATCCACCTAATAGCCCTGAGTAGTCTACTTAGGTGAATGTAATGAAGCTTGCGGGGCATGCACCTAATGGTAGAGTTAAGTTTCCCTGTAGGTTATTTGAAGGGAATCACCCCATTCACCTTTGTCCCTATCTGGACGAAGCCAAAAAAGGTGTTGGATAACCATCCTGCTTCACTGCGGCAGCTTCCATCTGGTTACACAAGAATTTCCCTTTCATCATCCTAGGGGCATGTAAACTAATATCAAGCATATTTTTTCATTTTAAGCTTGTGTAAAAATGAAACTAAATCTAAGCATAGTTTTTCATTTCAAGCTTGTGTAAACATGAAACTATATCCAAGCATAGTTCTCTATGGTTCAAGCTTGTGCAAAAATGAACACATCTCCATTTTTAACCCTTGTGATTACCATTCTATTAGCCTTTTCATCAGATGAGCCTTGGTTGTTTTCATCCCATCGCCACCATCCCTTTAGCCAATCGTACGCTTTCACTTGGTTATTTTACCCTTTTTGAGGAACAATTGCAATGAGTGGTCTTATTAGCTAGCTTCTTCACATAAATCAACATGTTTTGAGAAGTTCCAACATTACCAGAACCAATTTCTACCCTAGAAACCACTCGTTATTCAAAATGGAGTCCTCTTTGAGCACTTTTCAGACTCTCTAAATATTAAAAGATTGTCAAGTGCTTGTCTCTTCCAGCTCGTTAACAGATTAGAAAAGATATATCTCTTGCACTATTTTACGCTCTTTCGGACTTGAGAGATTAATTTATGAAAAAGAACTCATGGATTTTTCTTTTTGTCCATTTTTAAACTCTCTAAACATGAAAAGGACCGAGTTATCTTTATTGTTAAAATCGTTCAAAACATCAAATAGCGACAAACTTGTCCATCTAGACAAGACTAAGTTTCACCTTCGCTAGACTCGTTAAAGGATCAAATAGTGATGGATTCACCCGAAGGGTGGAATTATACAACAAGCATACGTTATCCTCCTCAATGTTGATAAAAATAAAGAGGTACTGGTCAAAAATGACTGGGGAAAATGGGAAAAAGGGGAGAACACTTTATGGTAGCAAGTCACTCTTGAACATGACACTTTCACCTCATCACCATGACTATGTGGGTTGGGTCATTCAGCTTTATGGTTATCACACCATTGGTATATCATACCTTCCATTACTTTGTTTTAGTCAATGCTACCAATTCATTTTAATGTCACTCACATGTTCAATAGAAGTCATTCAGTTCAAACTTCATCCTTTGCAATATTGTAAACCTTCGTCTTCATTATCGCCATTTGTGAACCTTCTATTGTCAGTCAATTTTCATCTTCAAAATCATTTACCTCATTTCGTGTTGTTGATGTGGGATACATCAAGGCCCTCCTGTGATGAGTCACTTCTTATCGACATCAGCACATTATCCAAGAAGTTGACTTAAAAACACCCCTTCAGTACCTTGAGGCTTGCATACATCAATGGCAAGTTTCTCTCTTTCAGTGATAGGTTGACATCACTAGCCTTCGATTGAAATATTTTGTATGGTGTTCGACATCAAATAATTTATTAACACCATGCGAAATGTACTATAGTACTTTTAGGGTCATCACCATTATTAGTGATTCCTCTCGCATCTATTAATGGCTTACATCATTGGCTAGTAATTAGACGATGTATTCCCATGTTCGACTTCAAATCATCTATTCACATGGTTAGACTTGTACTTGAGAAAAATATTGAATGAGATTGAAGACCCTAGATCTAGTTTCATCCATTCGAGCTGCGATATTTTCAGGACTACTAAATCAATTGTACAATGGCCTTACATTCATGGTCATCCATTCATGGTCATCCATTCATGGGTATATATCTATAGATCACTATATTTGTGCATGTAATTAAATTTTATAAGCTGAGCATGGGTATGCCTTCCCTTAGCAAGTTCATGAGAAAAAATCAAATTATCATGATATATGTATTGTAATTGATGCAGATCACCTTCCACTTCAAAACCTCCTCTCCACATAGTAAAACATTTCACTCGATATACATATTTACAACTTCATGCTTTAGGGGGAAACTATTACAGATCCATTTGGGCACATCAACCCTGACTCACAAATCAGTACTATTCGGGCCCATCAAACCCTAATTCAGTTGTTACATGCCCTAAATGAAGTCAACCATTATAGTTCCTCATTCCCAAGAGATTACATGACTGAAATCTTCTAAAAGGTGCCTCTAAGAAGATCAGCGTAGGCAGGCCTTTATCAGGGTGCACTGCAGTGCAGGCCAGTACACTGCCAGGGTGCATTACAGTGCACTTGATCTCTCTTTGACCTACTCTGAGAGAATTTGAGTGAAATATGAATTGGGGTTTGAAATATTCTTAGCCATAGGATGCCTCTAGAAGTTTCCTAAGGCTATCCATTCCTTTGGGCTCAAAATTGGATGAGGAAGGGAGTTAAGGAACATCAATCCCTTCATCCCTTCCTGCATGGAACTAAATCCTAAGTTTGGGAGGGCATTCATTATCACCATTTATGGCATAACTTCCTTCATTCACCTATAAAAATACCACTCATCTAAGTGATCAATGGCTAGAAATCATTGAATTATAGGGAGATGTTGTTAGTATGTGACTTGAGTTGGATTCAAGCATTGTAATGATGTCAAAATGTCTTTCTTGTTATTAGGAGAGGGTGGGATGGAACTAGAGGAGTGAGACTAAATCAAGAAAACTGCGTTGTATCTCTTCCTTTTACTAATAAAGTGTTCAAAGCTTTTCCATATGTTCGTATTGTTCATTGATGCTTCATATGTGTATTATGCACTTCATTCCATTTTATGTTTAATCAATAGATCATTATCATATGCTTTGATCGGTTTTTGTCTTCTACCTATGTGTAAATACTTTTCAAGCGGATTAAGTATGGAAAGGAGTGACATAATTTGCCAAGGGAGATAAGGAGTAAGCGAAAGATTCAGGTAGGCTTCTTTACTGTCTTAATTTATTGATTATAGAAAAAGTAGAGAATGCTTTGCACTGTTGTTCTAGACTTAGCTACTAGTCTAGGGGTTTAAGTGTTTATCTGTAGACACTAAAACTTCCCAAAACAATAAGGGAGGTGAAGATGTCCTCGTACTCCTCCATAATCTTGTCCATTTGTTGTTGTCATGCAAAGGAGCCTTGTCTAGAAGTTGTGGCCACCATCGTCTTCTTTCCCTAAGCGCGTGTCACCAAGAAAACAAATTTCCTGGTCTTGGAAATGAGCTTACTACATTCTTTTGCAGTAACCAAAGAGATGAAGTAGGCGGTGCTACCTTCGGTATCCTGTACAACTTATTTCCAAAAGTAACAAAAACATCACAAGGCCTTGACTCTTACATAGCATGTCACTTCTATAAGTATGGTTGGCCTAATAATACATCACAAACATCGAGGGGAGCAACGTCACATAATACCTCATCCGTGAAGGCCTTGATGTTGTATAGAAGGTGACACTGTTGGCTCGCACAAACATCCCATCCTTGCTAAAGCCACCTGATGGTTTATGGTTGTTGATGTGCTATGGTCGATAAGCTAAGATGCTTCATGAACTCTGCTAAAATGAGGTTCTTTTGACTTCCGCTTTCAATAATGAATTGTAGCCGGGAACCCTTTACCTACATCTGGGAGTGGAAGAGGTGCTCCTCCTCCTCTGGATCTTCAGCTTCCTCCTTCTGGATCTTCATGGTGCCAACGATTGTGTTGGGCTCCACATCGATAATATGCTTCCCTTTGTCATCCCCCTTGTTGGGTTTTGACACAAAGTTGTAACATGCAACTAATTCTTAAGCCTTTAGCTCAGCCACCAGTGACGGCTTGGCCTGACACTCACTTGTGTTGTGAGTGGAGCTCTTATGGAACTCACACCACTTTCGTGTGTCCTTCTTCATATTCTCGACGTTGTTCTTTACTTGCAACTTTGGTGGGTTGTCCTGGGCAACCCTGCCTTGGCTTTGTCCTTTGTTTTGTGGTTTGGGGGCACCTTTCTCTCTCTTCAGATTCAAAGATCCAAAGTCTCGCTTCTTCTGTTTAATATTTTGCTTAATCTTGACTGCATATCGGTATGTCATGCCAAATGAGGAGATGTCCAGGAATTCCATCTCATCTTGGATGCACCTGTGAAGGTAGTTGTTATCCAGGAATAGTGTCCACTCAGATGCTGCTATTCCCACTAAGATCGGTGGCTACCATAGAAACAAACAATCAAAGTCTACTATTGTTTCCTTTTATGAAAATAGACGAGAGGAGAACCAAGAAGACCAATCTGAGTCTTGTGTTTTATTTCCTCTCCTTCTTGATAGAGCGTCGCCGCTTCTTCTTTGTCTTCCTAGCTTCAAAAGAACCTGTGGAATCACAGCAACATACTACTATCCAAGAAACAAGGATCTAAATTCATAAATAATACAGGATCAGATGTTTATTAACCATATACATGCATATATAAACGAGTACATAAGAATATGGAAGGAAACAAGAATAGCTTTATTAATATGAAAAGTAGCAAGAGGATTACAACCATGTGCTCTGACCCAGCATCATCCTCCAGCTAAGAATCCCTTCTTCACCTCAAGTAAAGCTTAGATCACCCAACACTATGATTGTACACCAGAAAACCAACAACACTTCTCTATAAGATACAAAATTCCAGCCTCTGGATCTATGTGATGAGGGATCCATATATAGATGAT
>APFE030774006.1:229656-259692 GCA_000404065.3 Pinus taeda
TTGGATAATGAGCTGATGTCGACAAGAAGTGACCCATCACAGGAGGGCCTTAATGAATCCCACATCAATGACACGGAATGAAGCAAATGATTTTGGAGGTGAAAACAAACTGACGACACAGGGTTTAGGGCAGCGGTCATGAAGGAATGAAGCATGAATGTATTGCAGTGGGTGAGACACAGGTGAATTGTATGAATGACTTCTCTTGAACATATCGGTGACACTGATGATGGATTTCTAGCATTAACCCCAAAGATGGATGGTGTGATGGACCAATGGTGATGACCAGTGAACGGAACAACCCAACCCGACATGGACGCAGAAGGAAAGTGTCATGTTCAAGAGCGACTTGCTACCAATAAAGTTTCTTCAAATTTTCTTCCCAATTTTCCCCAGTCATTGCTGACCAATACCTCTTTATTTTTGTCAAGCTTGAGGAGGATAACATATGCTTTTTCTATAATCTACCCTTCGATCGAACCTGTCACTCTATTTTAGCGAGCCTAGCGACAGTGAAGCTCGTTCTCGTCCATTTGGACAAGTTTGTCGCTATTAGGTTTTAACGAGTTTAACGACAAAGATAACTCACTCTCTTTCAATTTTAGAGAGTCTGAAAGAAACAGAAAGGAGACTCCAAATATTCTTTTTCGTTATATAATCCCTTAAGTCCGAAAAAGCGTACAATAATACAAAAGGGATGAATTTTCGATAGTTTAACGAGCCGAACAAGACAAGCGCTCGATCTTTTTGTGTAATAATCCCTCAGGTCCAAAAAGATTAAAATCTAGAGGAGGGATAGCACTTCCGATGCCTTTAACGAGCCAGAGAGGTGAATCACTCAGCAATATTTTCATATTTTACGAGTCAAGTGAAAGGAGATTAAAGAAGACTCATTTTTGAGGAAGGAGTGATGGTTTTGGGTAGCAGCTGATTCCAGGTAAGATTTGGAATTTTCCAATCACGGCAGTGTCACAAGGATGGCTAATAGAATCACTCTTCGCAGATGTTCCTCGAAGGGGTAAACAATCATATGGGGGTGAATGATCAACTAAAAACAGAGTGGAGGTGATGGCGAGAACATGACCAAGGCTCAAAAGCTGGAGATAAGGCATTCACAATGGTTATTTACCAGTTCATTTTTTAATGAGCTTAAACGCTGGGGGAAACATTTGCTCATGACTGATGTTTATTTTTTAACGAGCTTGAACTATGCGCTAAAACTTCTCATGGAGGGTTTATTTTTTAACGAGCTTGAACTCTGCAACAACATTGCTTGCCAGTTGTATGATAAGAATGTCTCATTCGAGATGCTATTTTGAAGTGGCTTACATCTCTCAAGCTTTGCCACATATCCTTTCTTTATGCAAGTTAGGAAACGACTAGCCTTACGGGTTTAAAGGGTTAGAGGCCCTACAAATTTAAAAAATAAATAGCCGCTCTTGGCTTGCACGCGGAAAGGTTTGCATGCCCCGAGGTATAGCGAAAAATTTCTAGGTTACTAAGAAAGTTCTATCCGTGTAGTAGATAAAATGCTTCCTCAGCGATGTCTATCAAAACAGACAAAGGTGAGTGGTACAGACGCATTCCACTCACATAGCTTTAACGAACGTATATTAGTCCAGCCTTTTCCCATTTTCCTGTGAGGATGGGTTCGCTAGACTAGTCATGTATCCCTCGCAGAAATCCACTCTATACCTAAGGTTTTCCTACTGAAACAGACCAGGGTGCATGCCCCCTGGGTTTCAGTCACACCTTCCTGAATTACTCGTGCTCATCAGTTGGACGGATTGGAGACCAATGAGACATTTCTTGTGTGAAAAGACCATTTAGGGATGTCATTTGACTATTTGCGATGTGTGAACCGAGGAATGACATTTGGTCCATGAGCTTGACCATTCTGCCTTCGTGCAGAAAACACATTACTCTAAAGAGTGAGGAGACAATGGCTCCCATGCAATAAATAGTCACATCCAAGGAGTAGATTATAATCCAAGGATCCTTGAATGACCATCACGTTCATGTGAACAGTTCTCCTTCTCAAAGTAATGGGCACATTTGGAAGGATCCCTAAAGGTCGACTAGTTCCTTTGTCGAATCCTGTCAGATTTCTCATTTTAGGCAAAAGCGATGGTGAACTAAGTGCTTTCCAAGCAGTTGAGGAAAGGATAGTCACAGAACCCCCTTCATCAATGATGGTACCAACCATGACCATTCTGTAAGCTTGTACAATGATTCTGAATCATACACTAGCTGGTAAATTGGGTCTTCCTAGTAGATTCCAGTCAAAGGAAATGACTAGGCTGCTTGGTGGTGGGACCGAATAGACGGCCAAATATGACTCTGATGAACTCCCTTCCTGTGATAAAGGAACGGGAGGACCGCCCCCAAGTTCGTCAGAGGCTGTGTTGATGAAAATAATTTGAACGGTGTCATTGTCTTTCTCTTCAGTGATGGTATGATTCGAAGATGAACACTCTAAAGGCAAGACCGGGTCAACTGCCGTATCGACCCTTTGAATTTTGTCTGGTATGGATTCAGAGGGTTCATTATCAATGATAGATTCTTTAACCAACCACAATGGTTGGCCAGCCATATTTTCAACCGGTGGAGGACTTGGCAAGAGCTTTTTATATCTAGGAGGAAGTCATAGCGGTGAAACTGGACGATCATCCAAAACTCTTTTAGCCTCGTCAAGGAAGGGACAACGATGGATGGTGTGATTTCCTTCACACAACTTACAAGGAAATCTGGGTTTCCTTCTTTGTCCATGTGCTTCACTTTCACTGGTTGATGGTGAGCATTCAACATGATTGCCAGAGGTTGACACTAACCGATTGTGAAAATGAGGAGACCAGTCCCTTAAGATCCGAGGGATGTAGGGACAATCTCGGTGATAATGGTATCCACTACAAATGACACAAGGAGATTTAGGTTTCGACTGTGCGGTGTGAGAATTTTCGCTAGACGACACTTGGTTGCCCCCTTTCGATTTTGGTTCCTTTTTCTTCTTTTCCTTTTTCTCTTTCTGCTTCTTCTTCTTCTTAGTTACTTGATTTTTGGCTTTATCGGCTTTATCAAGTGAAGAGGAAGGAGGAGAGGGAGAATCAGATGAAGTAGAAGGTTGGGAGGAAACCCTAGTGTCATCTAGTTTCTGATTAGACTATTCAGGAATTACGTGATTCTGAACTACAGAGGTAGAGAAGATCCAGACAGGAAAACCAATTGTCAATCCTGGAAGTGACAAAGTGGCCATATGTGGTGCATCAACATCTCCCCAAGAGGAGAAGGGACTAGAATTTCCTCCAAGGGGAAATCCTTGGTTGGTAGACTCCATTTTCTCAACCTAAAGATCGATGGGGGAATTTATGATGTTATTCTAATTAAAATAATTTTTTAGACGCTTTGACACAACTTGTTTTCTCAATTTTAAAGAGTTGAGAAAAAACAAAAGATGACTCTAGTCGCCTTCGATTTTTATTGAGCCTGAAGTGACAAGTGCTAAGAGGACCTTTTCCTTTAAGGAATCTGAAAAGGAGAAAAATGGACTTATCTAGAGATCTAGGCAGAGAGGATTACCAAACCAATCACATAACTGCAGAATACTTTTTACGGTACGGCAGTTAATCTACCTAAATGTTGTGTTCGGTGCATTGCGAACGATAGGGCGGCAGACACGGCTTCCTAAGGATAAAGGATGCAGCCTATTGTGGTCTCCCAATATATACTCGACGGTATGTGGGAGCACAAGTCCATACTGGCACTTGCCATCTCAGAGTGGAGGAATCACCCAACCAACACTGAAAGCAACAGTTACCAGGTTTTACGACTCCGGAATATGTCTCTAACCTAGACCTCTAGATGTTGTGCGTTAAGTTCCAAAGCATTGTTAGATTCATTCAATTTATTTTAAGTTGATCTTGCTTAACAATTTTCCTTTCAGGTTCACCACGTGATGTGTATATAATTCCTAAAATGCAGTCTAAGATGATAAACAAACGTTTAATCCTCCTTCAGCAATGAAAATCCTAGCTACTAAGGGAAGAAAGTCAAGAATTTTTCTTCACAGAGCATAGAGCACACGCTAAATGCACAGTCCTAAATCAAGCCAAGCAATCAAAATGCAAATACACATGCATGTATTTGTTTTCAGCCTTCTTAATGTGTGAATGACATTAAGAAAGCTATGTGCAAAATTGAATTACTTTTAAAGCGACAGTACTCAACAAAATTTCTTTTTCAAACGAAGTGAAAGCAAGAGAGACACTTTGCGATTTTGAAATGGAAATTTCTTTTCGACACTTTAAAACTACTAATTCAAATCCTATGCAATAGTAACTGTATAATCGACTATCAAGAACAAAGGGATTTCTTTCTAAAACTGAACACTTTCAGATCTAGAGACGACAGTTCGACTATGCTACTTTTTGCAAAAGAGAACTAAAAATGACGCACAATACATAAAAACATTTATAGTTCTTTGCACGAATGAGGCAGAATAATGCAAGAGAAGGGGGTTTTCACAGAAGTACACTGACTACAGACTACAAAACTCTTGAATAGGACTGAAAATAGTGAGAGAATTCCACAATCTGAGGGTAAATTTAACCCTCCCTGACCATCGCAACACAATGAAATCAGTATGCAGCGCACCTACTGCACTCGAGAAGTGTGATTCATACAGACTGCCTTGAAGGCAAGGTGCGATGGTAGCAGTGCGAGACTTTGAACTAGTTTTCACTCACAGTTTGCAATCTAGTTCAGGTGTTCAGGCCGAGTAAGTAAAGATCAGTGTATGTAAAACACAGGGGTGCTCTAAGAGGTTACTAGAGCCATCACTTAGGGCAATTAGATTGCTTGTGGATATATTGTTTAATTCATAAACAAAACCTGAAGATAGACTGAAGTAGCATTGATCTACTTTGCATTTGTATAGCAAATGCAGTTCAAAGGCTAGCTGGATTGAATTTAGGCTCCGTCTGTATGTTTATAAAAGAAACAAGGATAGATAGGCTAACAAGTAATCTAATCGCTCCCCAGTGGAGTCGCCATTTTGTTATTTGAGAATAGTGTCCACTCGGATGTTTTTATTCCCACTAAGATGGGTGGCTATCTTAGAAAAAAACAATAAAAGTATATTGTTGTTTCCTTTTATGAAAATAGACGAGAGGAGAACCAAGAAGACCAACCTGAGTCTTGTGTTTGATTTCCTCTCCTTCTTGATAGAGCTTCGCCGCTTCTTCTCTATCTGCCCAGCTTCGAAAGAACCTGTGGAATCACAGAAACATACTACTATCCAAGAAACAAGGATCTAAATTCATAAATAATACAAGATCAGATGTGTATTCACCATATACATGCATATATAAACGAGTACACAAGAATATGGAAGGAAACAAGAATAGCTTTATTAAGATGAAAAGTAGCAAGAGGATTACAACCATGTGCTCTGACCGAGCATCATCCTCCAGCTAAGAAGCCCTTCTTCACCTCACGCAAAGATTAGATCACCCAACACTATGAATGTACACCAGAAAACCAACAACACTTCTCTATAAGATACAAAATTCCAGCCTCTGGATCTCTGTGATGAGGGATCCATATATAGATGATTATAGATAGGTGAGTCATCTTCTGGGATCTTGATTAGTGTCTTCTCTTTGATAGTTCCTACTTCCACTTGGAGAATGATGATATCTTACTCATCCCTGGTCGAAAATAAAGAGGCAAGTGTCAGAGGGGAAGCTTCTGGAATATTCCATGATCTTCCACCTCGCGCATTTTTGTCCCTGCCATTTGTCCATTCCCGACCATCGCACCCTACAGAGGAGAAAATTAGTATGCATAACACCTTGTACACTGGGAAGGTGATATGCATCGCACCCTCTGCATTGAGCTTTCAGTATGGTCCAGTTTTGACCATTTATGAGCAGTTTTCAGTGGAGAACTTCTGGGAGATGATGTAATCAACTAACCTTGTTGCTTTAGGTAGTGAAGAAACACTTTTAGGGACTTAGGAGCCCTCATTTTATGGACATTTATGATTGGGGTTGAAGTGCCCAAAATTGTCTATAACAATAGTCGAGGTACTTGAGAACCAAATGATTCTTAGAATCCTTGATACCCAACTTCGTGCGAAGGGTATGAAAAACATAGGTAAACTTCGACACATCTTGGTCCCTTCCCTATCACAACGTTGTCCACTTTATGTATTTATCCTCGTAACTCCTAATAAGGTATTACTGCTCATTGATGGCATCCCAAAACAACTTCCAAGTGGGTGCATCTGAAAATAGTGAGTTCATACTTTCATACTTCTGTTCACAGTAGGTTTCCCACTAGTCCTTGACATGGCGGGATGCTTTGAGAAGTGCAAAGGTGATCTTTTCCTGGCTGGAAAAATCATGAATGGAAAAATATCCTTTTCGCAGATTTAACCATTTATCTACAGTGTTTGCATTTATCTGACCCTTAAATATGGGAATGTCAAAGTTAAATTGTACCTTAAAGGGTGTGCCGCTTCCAGAGTAGCTGCCGGAAGTAGATGTGTCACCCCAGGGTAGCCACTGAAGGATCTAGGCAAAGTTGTCCATTATCACATTCCTTTGTCGCTCGAGGGCTTCCTCAAGAAAGATTTTGATAGGATCTCCTACCCCCTCATATTTATTTTCATTTTCCATGGAAGGCCGTCGGGATTTGTGAGGCTAGCCTTGCAAAGGTTTGACCAGTTCAAGCCCTAAATCCTTATATCCCGACCTCATTGGGGACATGCAAAGAAAAACAGAGAAAGAGAAGATTGCTCTGATACCACTAATCTGGATTTAAACAAGAACGAAAAAAATTATAGATATAACCATAAATACAAAGATGCAGTAGAAATAACACTTTATTTCATTAATATCAAATACTGAAATATTCTTACAAACATAATGGAAATAAAACTAGCTCGAGCAATCGTAGCTTATCTCTGAGAGGAGATGTGGTAGTTACATGCCTCTGCACTGTGTTACAATGAGGCTCAAGGGCCTTCTTATTATTGAACAATAAGAGTGAACCCTAAACAACCAAAACCCTAACCCGAGGAGATGTAACACCAAGAGTTTATGGGCCTCGTTGGGGCGAGTTGGACAACCAACTTCTTGGGGTCGTGACTTGGTCACATTATCTCCATTTGACGCGCATGATACCCCATTGGAAAGATCTATCCGAGGAATACGACAAAAAAATCAACATAGATAAAGTCTTTGGCAATAGATTTCCAAAAACAAATGTCGTTTAGAGCATCAAAATGGCTCCGAAAGTTTAGGATGTGAAAAAATGCTAAAAATAGTAAAATGTGCTACAATTAATCAAACTAGAAAACTAAAAGAAACAATGGTGGGTGTCCAAGTGGAATTGGCAGGTGACCACCAATATCAACCTAGATCATTTTCAAGTCCAACCAACTATCATGTTAATCCATCGACACCTACTCAACAACCATTTCATCATCCTGTCTCAAGTACTCCTCACACCTTGGAACAATCTACTATACCAATGACTGTTCAGAACCTAGGTTCAGGTTCACCTCAAAATCCCATTCTATGATTATAATAGGTAACTATGCCACTTGTATCACAAGTAATGGTGCAACCCCTTGTTAAGTCTTTACCTAAGGTATTTGATATTCAATCTATTCCTACATTTCTGTCAATGCTCCAAATATGCAAGTGTTGTTTCAAGGGAAGCCTTTCCAAGTTCTACCCCATAGTCAGTTTGTTTAAGTTCCACCTTTTCAATCTCAATTTCACCAAGGTCAACCTTTGCAAAATCAACCCTTTCAAGGACTGTTCGTTCAAGGTCAAATGGGTCAAAGTCTCCCTTTTCAGAATCAACCATACCCAAGTCATACGTTTCAAGTACCTATACAACCGCAATACAGTATGGATCATCTTAGATATCTAGGAGCTATGCAGATTCCAACTACTTAGGCTATACTAGGATATCCTGGGTATCCTTGTCCCAGTACAGGACTCATCCATCAGGGTTATCAGTATCCATCTCAGGATCCTAACCGCTAGTTTCCCTTCATTGCAACTTTGGATTTGTCTAATATCTCTCAGTTAACTAATTCTGCACTTATTTATTTACCATTTTGGCCAACCAATCCTACTAAGTTTCCCAGTGATATTCCTAAGTTTGAAGGTAAGCCAGATGAAGATCCATCAAACCATGTTATGGCCTATCATATTTGGTGCACGTCTAAATAATTAATCAGCTATTCTATTAGATTATGATTTTTTCAACGAAGCTTAACCAGCTCGGTAGCCAAATGGAATGTAGAATTTTCATGTGCTTCCTTTATCACATTTAATGCCCTTTATACAACTTTTTTGACCCATTTTCAGTTGCCCATTCGATATGATAATGGAACTAAACTTTCAACTTCTTTAAGGAAGTCAACATCATCCCATATCTCATATCACATTCATGAATGGAGATGAAAACGTCGTCTGGTTAAAGCTTACATTCCAGGATAGATTTTGGCTAAATGGCTCATAAAATCTCTTTTACCAGTAATAACTAAAGATGTGACCAAAGGAGGTGTTGTAACTAAGGATCAAGTAATTTCTCATGCTCAATACCTTGATCTTGTTTCTACTCAGTCTGTTACTTTGTATGAAAAAATCCCTTATTTACCCCGAACTAGTCAAACTAATCCAACCGTTATAGGATCACATGTCCCAGATGGCATGACTGGTTTTGTGAGCGAAAAATCTAAGAACAAAAGAAAACTTCTAAGAAAACTCAAATTTCGAATCTATCTGATTCACCTGAAGAAGATCCTTCTCTTGAAATTACTTTTGAAATTAACACCCTAGAATCATCTACTGGCTAAGGTAAGAAATCTAGAAATAAGAAAAAGGGAAAATCCAAAGCTAAACAAGACACTCGTTCTAAGGAGAAATAAAACAATAATGAACCATCTGATGAAAAGAAGAAACCATGTTATCCTTGCCTAATTTTTGATGAAGATCGTTACACCAAGTGCCCACCTCGTGACGAAGTTTCTAAATTTGTCAAAAATTCACCCACTCCTGTTGTTTTGAAGGATCCCCGTTTCTAGGAAAACTAGTGTCTTTTCGATATGCTAGTCCCACTAAGATGGGTAGCTATCTTAGAAACCAACAATTCAAAGTAACTTGTGATTTCCTTTATGTATGATAGATAAGAGAGAGGCAGAGAGCACCAACCTGAGTCTTTCGCTTGGCTCCTTGCTTGTTTCCTCTCTCCCTTGATAGAGCTTGCTACTCCTTTCCTACTTGTCCTGCTTTAGAGAATACTTGTAGAGGAAAAGCAACAGAACACCATCAAAGCATAGAGATCTATAATACCATAAAAAATGTAGAATCAAAAATACATTAACCAAACAATTGCATTCATAAATAGCAAGATTCACAAATACACATGTATATGGAGGAAAACTCGAATAACTTTATTGATAGTAGAAGAGAGGATTACAACCCAGCTGTCTGATCCAGCATCATCCTCCCATCATGAAAGCCCTCTTCACCTCATGAAAAGAAATATCACCCAACAATACAATGTCTCAAAGAGAAACCAACAACACTTCCTTACAAATTACAAAATTCCAGCCTTTAGATCTCTATGGTGAGGGATCCATATATAGATATTTGCAGAGGGGTGAGTTAGCTTTTGGGTTTTTGATTAGTGTCATTTCACTGATAGTTCTTGGTTCCACTTGGAGATTTCATGATCTCTTACTCATCCCTAGGCGAATTCAGAGAGGCATGTGCCAAATGAGAAGTTTCTAGAAGATTCCTTGGGTTTCCACTTAGCAAATTGTTTCTTCCATTTGTCTATGCTCACCCATCGCACCCCACAGAAGGCTCTTTCAGTATGCATCACACTTGGCTAGTGTAGAAGCCAGTATGCATTGCACCCTAAGCATGGAGTAGTCTGTATGGTCTAGTTTTGGCTAGTTCTAAGTAGTTTTTCAGGTGGAACTTCTGGGAAATGATGTAATCAGTTTACCATGATCCTTTACGGTGTGAAACAACACTTTTAGGGGTTTAATAGCCCTTGGTTTATCGACATATGTGATTGGGGTTGCAGTACCCAAATATGTCTATAACACTTTCCCCTTAAAGCATGAGGTCGTAAATCTGATGTCAGGTGAAATGCTTTATCATGAGGATATGAGGTCTTCGAACTGGAAGGTGACCTGTATAAAATACAATAAAATACATTATCTTCATATTATTTTCATGATCTAGTTGAGGCGGTCATTCCCATGCTCAGCTTTATAAATTCATTTTCATGTACATAGGACAGACAATCATCTGTTGTTGCAGACCGGTGACTCTTGTAGAGTCATCATCCCTTAGCTTGGATGATCATCTGTGCAACCATGGTGTACATTTGATGTCTTTATTTTCCTGAATCTATCGCAGCCTAGATGGATGAAACTAGATCCAAGATCTTCAAACTCATTCAATCCTCACATGATGTACAAGTCAATCCATGTGAAAATATGTTCTCAAGTTGAACATAGAAAGACATCGCCTGATTACTAGCCAATGATGTAAGTTGTTAACAGGTGCGAGAGGAATCACTGATAATGATAATGACCCTCAAGGTACTACAGTACAATTCACATGGTGTGAATATATGAGTCGATGTTGAACACCATGCAAAATATTTCGATCAATGGCCATTGATGTAAATCTATCGCTGGAAGAGAGAAACTTGCCATTGATGCATGCAAGCTTCAAAGTACTGAAAGGGTTGTTCCTAAGTCAACTTCTTGGATAATGAGCTGATGTCAACAAGAAGTGACCCATTGTAGGAGGGCCTTAATGAATCCCACATCTATGACACAAAACAAAGAAAATTATTTTCTAGAGGTGAAAACGATCTGATGATACAAGGTTCACGAATGTCGGTCATGAAAAATGGAGAGTGAAGGTATTGTAGTGGATGAGGCGTTAGATGGGTGTAAATTCTTTGAATGACTTCTCTTGAACATGTCGGTGACACTGAAATGGATTGGTAGTGTTAACTCCAAAATATGGATGTTACGGAGGACCAATGGTGAGGTGACCGTGGATGGAATAACCCAACTTGACTCAATCATGGTGATGGAGTGAAAGTGTCATGTTTAAGAGCGACCTACTACCAATGGAGTTTTTCAAGTTTTCTTCCCTTTTTCCCCAGTCATTGCTGACCAGTACCTCTTTATTTTTGTCAAGCTTGAGGAGGATAACATATGTTTGTTGTATAATTTTCCCTTCAGGTAAACCTGTCGCCATGTTTTAGCGAGCCTAGCGATAATGAAACTCGCTCTTGTTTGGATGGACAAGTTTGTCGCTATTGTTTTAACAAGTTTAATGACAAAGATAACTTAGTCCTTTTCATGTTTAGAGAGTTTAAAAAGGGATGGGAAGGAAACTCCAGTAGTCCTTTTTCGTGGCATAATCCCTTAAGTTTGAATAAGTATAAAATAATACGAAAGGGATGACTTTTTGATGGTTTTAGCGAGCCGAAAAAGACAAGCGCTCGATCTTTTTGTGGAAGGATCCCTCAAGTCCAAAAAGATTAAAATGTAGAGGAGGGATGGTGCTTCCCTTTACTTTAGCAAGTTGGAAAGGTCAATAGCTCGGAAATCTTTTCATATTTTATGATTCTAAAAAGAGCTTAAAAGAGATTCGTTTTTTAGGAACGGGTGATGTTTTCGGGTAACAACTGGTTCCAGGTAAGTTTGGAACTTCTCAAACATGGTAGTGTAAAGAGGGTGGCTAACAGAATCACTCGTCGCAGTTGTTCCTTAAAAGGGTAAACAATCAAGTGGAAGCGTATGATTGGCCAAAAGAATGGAGGTGATGGTAAGAAGACAACCAAGGCTCAAAAGGCTGATAGCAAGGCAATCACAAAGGTTATTTACCGAGGGTGGATTCATTTTTTAATGAGCTTGAATCTTTTAGAAACTATGCTCAGTGGCAGGTTTATTTTTTAATGAGCTTGAACCCTGTGGAAACATTGCTCATTGGCAGGCTTATTTTTTAACGAGCTTGAACCCTGCAGTAACATTGCTCATTGGCGGGTTTATATTTTAACGAGCTTGAACCCTGCGGTAACATTGCTCATTGGCGGGTTTATATTTTAACGAGCTTGAACCCTGTGGTAACATTGCTCATTGTAATAGTCAGAGATGTTCAATTTACTGTTAACACTATATTATTTCGACGGTCATACAACCTGTTCAAATACTCCATCAAATTGATTAGAAATGAAAATACATGCTTGAAAAATGAGTTAAAAAACTAACATTTTACTTGAATTACGTGAATGTAACATAAAATCAGTTTTACCTCTCATTTTTACCATTTCATTAAAATTTGGGATTGTTGGATCTTTGGAGGCGTTTTCCCCCTCAAATTTCATCAACTAATTTAAGGAGATCCGGTGGACTATTTTCGGCGCCGTCAGGACTAGGTAGGAGCTAACCCTGAGCTCTTCAATTGCATTCCATCATTTTCTGATTCTGAGCAAGTTTTCCTATTCTTCTGGGCCCAAGGGGTTTGAAGAATTCATTATTTCCCCATCACACTTAATCTACATCGAAAAATGCGATGCATATTGAGTTGGTCATTGGCTAGTCAGTATGCATCTCACCCTACACATAGGCAGGGTGCGATGGGTGTAGAAGGGAAAGTTTGTGCAGTGTTTTTCATGAAATTGTTTCCTGTTTTTGCCCAAATTAGGATCCTAATTCATATTTTGTTTGTGCTTCAGAGATTCATTTGATCAAGATAGTCATTACATGGTGTGAACGTGAGCATGAAGAAGAGGACATGATTGCCTTACATGATCCGGGTACAGTTACTACATTGTGAAACTATGGCTTGCTCAAATTCTTCCGCATATCCAGCATGAGGCAACAAATCAATTTGTTGCAATATCTTCTCGATGCATGGGATCCAACCAACAAAGTGTTCTAGATTAGTGGAAAATCCATTCCTTTGACAGTTGAGGATATCTACTTTTTGACTGGGTTATCGAGGCGTGGTACCCCTCTCACTATCGAGATCCACCCATGGGGGTGAATCTATGAGGGATTATATTCGCCAGTTTTGTAGAGATGGATATCAGCCAAGTAGGGATGGCAATATCAGTATTCGAGATGTCATTGGTCAGCCCTTGAGGACTATTTTATTCACCTTTGCTAGATTGGCTGGTAGCTCAGCTCTTCATTTGGCCAACAGATCGTATATGCAGTATGCCCTGGAATGCTTGGAACTAAAGGTATTCAAATGGTGTGAGGCAGTACTTTCAGTTATAAAAGAACAATTTTCCAAGGTGAAGAATGGAAGATCCAAGAACTTTGGCTATGGTTCCATTTTGACTGCTTTCAGCTTGGAGAGGATTCCACTGATGCAGCGATAGTACATCTCACTAGGATTGCCAGCACCGAGAGAACCAAGGATGCAAAGATGGGTTGATCTCATGGCCAGACATGTTGGTCAGTCACAAATTTCATTCTCTAATGCCTTCTTTGTGTGGTTTGACGATTAGGAGATGGTCTTCGCAGAGTATCCATATGTTGGGATGGATTTCCGAGGCGACCCAGACTTGGTGTTATCGGTTGGCCTGCAGTGGAGTGTTATGGGTAAAATGATCTGACCATATCTTTTTTTATTTCTTTTATAATGTTCTTGTGTTTTTTTAAATGTTATCAAGACTAATGAAACTCATATATTTGTGCAAATGTTAGGCCAGTACAACTAGCACCGCGCCTAAGGGCAACAACTGATGTTCCAGTAGGAGAGGCTGTAGGGAGGGTTGTCCTTCGCGATTTGGACATAGCGGAGACCCTTGCAATATTGTAGGATCAGATTGAGGGTCTCACCCTTAGTATTCAAGATGTGAGGACGAACGAGTTACCTCTGATATTACAGTGCCATACCATGGGTGCGCCGAGTCGATGGACTAGGCTCTTATGTATGATCGTACAAGCGGTGACTTGCTACCACCAACACCATTAGTCTAGGGTTCTTTTCTACATTTTTGAGTTTTTGGGTCATATGATGAATTTTGTCCTGGACATAGAAAATTTTGTAAAAACTATAAACAATTATATATTTTTTATTTTTGGAGTTTTATTTCAATTAAGTTATGTGATCCTGATGCAAATGTGTAATTGAAATGCGTTTTCCTTTATAAATGCTGCAAATGTCTATCTAACACATAATTTGCTATTGAATCAATTAATGTGTTTAGGTTTTTATAAATGTGTTGATATTGAATGAAATCAAACTTTCTTTCCAAAATCTTGACTCTGAGGAAAATACGGTAGATAGCTGGGTTCTGAATAGAATAGACACTAGTAAGTTGTAGAATGACAAGTTGGGAATCTAGCCTGAAAACAAGTTGGCGTATGCCATGTGAAATGGCGTCAGAGAGAAGCTCCATCAATGCGTTGTACACAGCAATGTTGTTCATTGATTGACCAATACATATCCCCCTAAAGCTTACTAACTCACCGCTCGGAGCAAGGCCCAAGCTACAAAAGATAGGTTCCGCATTCTATGACTAGCTCTATCGACATACCCAACAAAAGTTTCCAAAATGTTCAACATTTGCAACAAATGTAAAGTGGATTACCTAACCAAAATGACAACTCTTGATGAAAACAAAAATGTAACAAAAGCATATCTATAAAGAGATTACTACACTTAATCAAGCATAGTAACGCTTAAGATACAACCCATTTCGGGGTTGTGACAGTGGAATCCCATCATAATCTACTAGCTCGTAGGCTCCTTGCGTTAATACTCATTTAACAATATAGGGGTCCATCCATAATGGTTCTAACTTACCTGCGCCCAATTTATCAGAGTCCTGATCGTAAAGCAAGACCAGGTCACATTCTGAGAAGACACGGGGTTTGACATTTTTGTCAAATTGCACCTAGACATGTTTTTTATGAGCTTTGTTAGCCAAAGTGGCATCACGATGGGTTTCATCCGGTTGGATTAGTTCCAAGAAACGAGTCTCTTCCTCCGATGTTTCAGGAAGTAGATCGACTACGAGCTTGAGAGATGAAATTTCACACTGAATCGGTAAGACTACTTCCAGGCCATACACCAACTAAAAGGGTGTAAATCCAATCGCATTTCTCACTAATGTCCTATATGTCCACAAGGCTGAGTACAGGATTAAGTGCCAATTCTATTTGTGGACTCCAATCATCCTTTGCAGCATGTGCTTTAGGACTTTGTTGATGGCCTCAACTTGTCTGTTAGCTTGCGGATAATATGGAGTAGAGTTGCCGTGGGACAGTCCTAATTTGGCAACTAATTCAACCATCATGTGATTGCGAAAATGTGATCCATGATCTTTGACTATAGCTTGTGGAACATCGATTCTAGAGACTATATGATTGAAAAAGAAAAGAGCAGTTGTTTCACCATTGTTGTTTAATGTAGGCATCGCCTCGGCCCATTTTGTAAAATAGTCGACTACAACTATGATATACCCATGCCCCCCGGCTAAGATGTGTTACATGTCATGAAATCTATGCCCCATTTGGCGAATGGCCCAATAGCAACTACTGGATGCAGCAGTGCAGGTGGTAATCTGGTTTTGCTATCAAAAATCTGATAAGCATGGCAACTTCTAGCTGCAATTATGCAACTTTTGAATATTGTGGGCTAGAAGTAACTAGCTCGTAAGATCCTTTATTTTGTAGCGTAATGAGATTGATGCCCCCCACATGCACCTAAATCACAATCATTGAGGACTTTTTCGGCCTCCTCATGCATGAAGCACCTTCGCAAAACTATATCAATCCCACGATGGTAAAGTGTATCACCGATGATCATGTAGCCTTTGGCTTGGTATCAAGTACGTAATTGTTCGGAGTGAGAGGTATTAGGCATAAATGTTGGGTTTGGAGATAGATCAGTATATCTCCATATCACAGATCGTTTAATGATATCAGAAACAGAGATTCATCCATGATTGATGCTTTAGATGTTGAATTGTTGGACGACAATGGGAGGTAGCATAGTAACTCTGCGAAAACTAGAGATTTCTTTGATTTGGATTTTGTGAATTCCAGATCAATCTCTTACAAAATGGCTATCCATTTTGAATATTTGCCCTCTAGTAATTGACGTGACAGAATGTAAGTCATAGGGTTGCAATCTGACAAAACAGTAGTTTTGCGAAAGAGGATATAGTGTTGAAATCTTTGTACTGCTTGAACAGCTACTAGAGCTAGATTTTCAACATAGGAGTACTTGTTTTGTGTATCATTTAAGTTTCGACCTAAATAATAGACAAGATGTTCAATTCCATTGTCTTCTTGTACTAAAACCATTGCGATGGTTGTATCTGCTGTGGCTAGATACAGGTTAAAGTATTTTTGATAGTCAAGAGAGTACATTAATGATGCTTTTATTAGGAAATCCTTTAAAGCATCAAAAGAAGCTTGCGCAACCTGATCCTAGTTGAAGGGCACTTCTTTTTTCAAAAGACGTGTATAACCTTTAGCATGTTCAGCGTAATTTGGAATGAACCTCCTTAGAAAGTTTGCTTTCCCTTGGAGTATCTAAATCTGAAGCAAATTTGAAGGTGGAGGCATGTTGATGATTGCCTGCACCTTACATGGGTCGAGTCGAATCCCGTCCTTAGAAACCACGAAACCAAGTAAACAACCAGAACTGACACAAAAGACACACTTTTGTGGATTGAGTCGTATCTTGTAGTGTCAACAATGTGGAAATATAGCTCTCAAATGTTGCGGATGATCAGTCCACTTTTGCAAATGAGCTGGTAGATCATCGAGATATAGTTGAATGATGTGTTTGATGTCATGGAAGGCATAGTTCATTGCCCTCTGAAAAGTTTCCCCTACGTTCTTTAAACCTAAAGGTAGTTTATAGTACATGAATGTGCCCCATAGACATATAAATGTAGTCTTCGATTGGTCCTATGGGTGGATGTTTATTTGATTGTATCCGAAAAATCCATCCATGAATGAAAAGATTTCACACCCGGCGCATTAATCAATTATCTAGTCGATGAAGGGTGTAGGGTAGTTGTCCTTTGGAAAATCTTGATTTACATCCTTGTAATCAATGCACACTCTAATCGTTCCTTGCTTTTTCATGATGGGAACAATATTCGATACCCGATCATTTAGAGGAACAGGGTAAATGAAACTAGCATGTAAAAGTTTTTCAACTTCTTCCTTGATGGCAGCGGCTTTCTTCAAGTGAACCTGTCAAAGCCACTGTCATACTAGTTTGACATCTGGATACATCTTGATTTCATGTTCAACGATGCTTGAGTCAATGCTTGACATTTATTCATATGACCATTCAAAGACATCTCTGAATTCACGAAAGAGAGTGGAGTATATTTCTAGTTTTGAAGAAGAAAAAGATTTTCTGACATGAATTCTACAACATTAGATTTGGTCGAGATAGTTATGGTGATAGTTTCTTCAATATTGGACAGATTTCACTTGGAATCCACTGTATTTACAATATTTGCTAGAAAATCAAAAACTCAAGGATGATTAAGGTTGCTGGAATAATCTTCGTCATTATATTGAATATGGGAACAATGGTGGTATTCTTCCCATGGTGCCTCTCCTATCATGATTGACTGAATGATTCCTTCGTCTGTAGAATGTATACGTGACCAAAGATCTGAAGAGGTGCCATATTCTAGAGACCTATCTATCCAAACACTTGATGAGTGTTGATTTGGGTTTGCCACCCAGGCCAAGAAAATTGATTTCTGCAAAATTTCTATGGGGCTTGGAGGCAATACCTGGTGATGATCCTTGCTAACAAAATGTTCGGAAATCTTCTTAATCTTCACTGATGTAGAAGATACCATATTATAGGTTTTCACCATGGCTACTTCCGCCAGATTACTCAGAGGTAGGAGGGAAAAAGTACCCATTAAGTTGGGGTCTTTTAGGAGGCCTATTGAGAGCTTCCATGGATCATTGGAATGCTTCCCGTAGCTTGTGGACTATTGGGGAAAAAGGTTAGTTGGTTAACAATTGTAATTCTGCCTTGGAAGGGAAATGCAATATTTCTAAAATATGTTGACACAACAGCAGCCATAGCATAACTCCAAGGCCTTCCTAGTAGGATATTGTAATCAAGGTTTCCATCGATAACTTCGACTTCAATTTCTATTGTCTTGCCCCCCAGTTCAACTTGCAAGTTACTTAATATCCCATAGGTGTGTATGTTCTTCCATCGAACGCTTTTAATGTCGTTGATAACTGTGACAAGGGTGGTGAGCCTAAAGTTTTCCAGCAACTCATTGACATAATACAGGTAGATGCCCCCTCATCAATGATTGTTCTATGAATAGTTTAGTTGAGAGATTTTACCTATATAAGGAAAGCGAGCTATGATGGTAACTAAGGTTCATACCCTTTGTGGTTAAAGGCCACAAGATTGGAATCTGTTGGGTCAATCCCACCTATTGCTGATAATAAATCCTACTTTTGGGAGGGGCAATTCTATAGTACTTCAAGTGTCGACATAGTGAATGGTGATTGAGCCAGATCCTCTACTATATTATAATTCTATGTTGCTCGAGCACGAGGATTAAATGTTGATTTATGTACTACTCCCTTTGGTGGCTTTATTATTAGTTCAGGAATGATGGGTGGAACAACTTCTGATGAAGTTGTTGTTGAACTACTGGGTTGATCTGTAGCATTGTTGTTTGACATCTGTGGATTCCCATAATCTTTATTCCTTGTCGATATCAAAGCATCATTTTGTTGTTTCAAAATGGATAACATAAGCACTTGGGATGGGGAAGCATGATCGATAGAAAACATATTGGTTTCTGGGTTCAAAAACAGATCAATCAATACGACCGAGGTACTTGAAGTCTTCAAAAAATTTGTGACCTCAGCTCGATGTGGACAATCTTTCATATAATGGTCCTCATCACATATGAAGCATGGCTGATTAGGTTTCTTTCGCCCATCAGGGTTTCCAGAAGACTTCTTAGGAGTCAAATCTTCCTATTTCTTCTTTTTGTTTTTCCCTTTCTTCTTGCCGACTCGTTGCTTCGATTCTTTTCCTTTGTCTGATGACACGACATTAACCTTCGAGGCAAGAAGTTTGTCATTTTCTTTTTTACTAGAAACTGCAAGGGCTTTACCAAATGGAGCCTTTTTGGTTTGCATACTTGAGGTGCCAATCACACCATTGCAGGAATGAGAGTCCTTGTTTGATTTAGGAGGAGGAATGGAAATTTCTGGTCTAGCAGCATCAGGAATTTTGTCATAGAGCATGCCAGACTGAGTATAGATCAAGTCTGGATATTGTGCATGAGCAATGGCTTTCTCTTCAGTGACAACTCCTCCCTTGGCCACATCTTCTATAATAGAAGGTAATAACGACTTAATAAACCACTTAGCTAGAAGCTAATCAGGAACATATGTCTTTACCATTCAACGATGACGTCGCCACTCATGAATATGATCAGATGTGTAAGTGGCTGTTGTCTGTTTAAGGAGCTCCATTCCTGTTTCGTACCTTATGGGTAACTGAAAGTGGGTTAAAAAGGTAGTGGCGAGGGTGCTGAAGTTATCGAATGAAGCTCTAGGCAATTCGATGTACCATTTCGCTGCCGAACCAGTTAGCATTTGCAGAAAAAGGCGAAGCCTAATCAAATCGTCATTGAGGGTGTTAGATGAACACCACAAATGAAAAGTCATTATGTGATTCGACAGGTCTTCACCAGGATTTCCATTAAATTTAGGAATATCAGAGGGAAGTTTATGAGGAATCACTGGCCACTAGGGGCCATAAGAAATTGGATCATTTGTCAGCCGGTTCAGATCCGGTAATTCTAAAGTTGCTACAAAAGCCAACTGTTGATTCAGGTTTGGCGAAGCATATCCAGGATAAGATGGGATTGCCTGAGTAGTAGGTCTTTGCATACCAGCATAATGTATCTGGCGTTGATAACTTTGATAAGGTTGATGGCATAACCATTATAATATGATCGTTGGTAACCATTTTGGAAATACGATTTCCCATTACCTATAAAGCTTTGTTGCTTAGGTCCTCGGTAAGATTGTTGGAATTGTGGTTGTTGATATTGTACCAGCCATGGTCGTTGGACCATTTGCTCTTGTCCAATACTGGATGTTTGACCAAGATGAGGGGTGATAGTACCCGTTTGAGCTTGAGCCGCTCCAGTTGAGGAGGCACTAATCTGAGGTTGTGATTCAGCTATGGAGACAAGAGGTTGTTGTATTATGACTTGAGAGACTTGAGGTTGACATAAAATAGGCAATGCTTGTACTTACAACATTGTCACAGCAGCAGGTGTAGTGGGAATGTTCGACACAGGTTGATTTGGCTACATTGAAAATACAACCCTTGGCTATTGAGGCAGTATTGGTACCCAACCATTGGATGCAATTCCAGTTTGACCTGAATTTTGTTGTGAACTCTCATATGGTTGTTCTCCCAGAGGGAACAATGAAAAGCCATACTGTGCCCCATATGGCGACAATCCAATGTTCAAAAGATAAATGGGTCTTTGGAGATTGGACTGCCCAAACTGATACTGATGTGAAGGATCAATTTGTTGAGCTTCAACATAAGAAATTCTAGATAAGATTCTGGATGAACAAATAGGAATAGACCATACTATCGAAACAATCCCTGGGTGGAATTCATCTAGCGGTTGAGAACTAGTTGGGACAGATGGTATACCAACAAACATTGTCGGAGTAGTAGCAGGAGGCTCCGCTGCTGCTGTATCAGATGACACAGTCCTATATGTTGATGGTTGTTCAGACATATTTACTCTATCGAAAAGTTTTCCTAGTGATTCGACAGGAACTTATGATGAAAGGTGACTAAAAGAACTAACTGCTATAGTAGAAGGATATAGGTGGATCCTAGTTCCAAAATGAAATGGGGCACTAGATGGAAGATCCTCTACAATCTCTTCTATAACAATCAGTCCAGCTGGAAGTGGTAGACTATCAGGTCTGTAAAATATTTCTGGAGCCGAAGAAGGTATAGCTTCTGCAGTAATAGACACTGGAGGGGTGACACCTTCTGAATCAGCCCTAGATGGAGCTGGTTCAGGGATAGAAGTGTTTACCGTTACACTAGGAGCAGTTTTAATGTCCTCTTGTAATTGTGGAACTTATTCTGTAAAGGCAGATATACCAAAAATAATTGGAGTAACTGGAGTCTCTGATGATGTTGAAACACAAGTTTCAAATAGACAGGGAGAATTCGACTCAGTTAAACAAGGCCATTTTGCCTAGAATGGTTTTGTTTCCAAAGTCAAAGATGGTTGACTCACTAGCATCTGCGAACGACAGGGTTTTGATTGACTTTCTTCCATGATTATGGATTACTTGATCAACTCAAAATTAAAAGGGGAAAATGTTAGTCTGAATTAAATGAATTTTATGACGCTTTGACACAACTTTGCTTTTTCAATTTTTAAGAGGCGAGAAAAAGCTAAAGGTGACTCTAGTCACCTTCGATTTTTAATGATTCTGAAGTGACAAGTGCTTAGATGGACCTTTTCTTTTAAGGATTTGAAATGGAACGAAAGTTACTACTCTGGAAATCTAGATAGAAGGATTACCAAACCAATCACAAAATTGCAATATACACCTTGGTGGTAAATTAAAGAAAAATTACCAAGGACTTTACATATGGCAATCAATCTTCGAATGCTGTGTTCAGTGCATTGTGATCGATAGGGCAGTAGACACGGCTTCCTACGGAGAAAGGATATCAGCCTATTGTGGTCTCCCAATATATACTCGATGGTACGGGGAGCACAAGTCTGTACTAGCGCTTTTCATATCAAGGAGGAGGAATCATGCAACCTTCAATGAAAATGATAGTTACCAAGTTTTACGACGCCAGAACATGTCTCTAGCCTAGACTTCTATATGTGTTGTGTTAGGTTCCAAAGCGTTTTTATGTTCATTGAGGTTTATTTTAGAGTTGATCTTTCTTAGAAGTTTGTCTTTCAAGGTTCACCACTTGATGTAGATGTAAAATTCCTAAATACGCAATATAAAATGATAAACAGTCATTGGTTTTCTTTTAGCAATGAAAATCCTAGCTACTAAGGAAAGAAAAGTATGATTCCTTCAACATAGAGAAGAGAGTACATACTAGACACACTTTTCCTAAATCATTTTCCGCATGCAGTCTAAATGAAAATGCACACGTATGTATTTGTTTTTCTACTTCCTTAATGTGAAATATGGAAAAAAGGAAAACTAAGTACAAATCTGAACTATTTTCTTCAAAGCGACACTTCAACAATTTCTTTTCAAAATGAAAGAAAGACTAAAACAACACTTTTTATTTTGAATAGAAAGCTACTTTCAACACTTCAAATATTGACAATTCAAGTCAAATACAATGAAAAAAGTACAATCAACTATCTAGAAGAGGAAGACTTTATGACACTCTTCTTCTTGACTCAAAATGATAGTTATGACAATTTTGAATCAAAAGACGATAGTTCGATTAATCTACTTTTTGCAAAGGAGGACTGTAAATGATGAAAAATACATAAAAAACATTCACAATTCCTAATCAATGGAGGCTAAATAATGTAAAGGAAGAAGGATTCAACAATGATATACTGATCATAAGCAGAAAAGCTACTGAATAGAGATGAAAACAGAGAATAAAAAACCAAATTACAGAGAAGGAAACAGTATCATTCGGTCATCAAACCTATCCTTAAGGGAAAAAGGGATGCATCTCACTGTTATAGACATATTTGGGCACTGCAACCCCATTCATATATGTCCATAAACCAAGGGCTTCTAAGTCCTTAAAGGTGTTGTTTCATACCCTAAAGCAACAAGGTCAGCTGATTACATCATCTCCCAGAAGTTATCCATCGAAAACTACTCAGAAGTGGTCAAAACTGGACCATACAGACTGCTTAGTGCTAAGGGTCCGAGGCATCTCACCTACCACATGAAAAAAGTGTGATGCATACTAAAAAGCCCTTCTGTAGGGTGCAATGGGCAAGAGTAGACAAATGGCAGAGATAGTTTGCAAGGTGGATGATCATGGAATCTTCCAGAAACTTCTCCTGTGACACTTGCCTCTCTGAATTCACCTAGGGATGAGTAAGAGATCATGAATCTCCAAGTGGAACCAAGAACTATCAGAGAGAGGACACTAACCAAAATCCTAGAAGCTGACTCACCCCCCCGTAAACATCTATATATGGATCCCTCATCCCAGAGATCCAGAGGCTAGAATCTTGTATTTTGGAAGGAAGTGTTGTTGGTTTCTTGGTGGAATATCATAGTGTTGGGTAATATAAGCTTTTCATGAGGTGAAGAAGGGCTTTCATGCTGGGAGGATGACGCTGGGTTAGATCAATGGGTTGGCATCCTCTCTTATACTCTTTCTATCAATAAAGCTATTTAAGTTTTCCTCCACATTCTTGTATGTTTGATGATATATGCATTTTTTGTGGTCAATATATATCTTGTCCTATATTGTTCATGATTGTAGATCTCTGTACTTTGAAGGTATTATGCTACTTTGACTTTACAGGTGCTCTTTGAAATGGGGTAAGCGAGGAAGGATCGGCAAAGATCTGTCAAAGGGGAGAAGAAACAAGCAAGGAGCCAAGTGAAGATTGAGGTTGGTACTCTTTGCTTCTCCCCCATCTACTTCTCATAAAGGAAAATGAAATAAACTTTAGTTTGTTTGTTTCTAAGATAGCTACCCGTCTTAGCGGGACTAGAAGATCTAAATGGACACTAGATTTCCTGATAACAAAATGGCGAATCCGCTGGGGAGCGAATATCTTGTTTGCTTATCTATATTTGTTTTCTTTATAAACTACAGACGAAGCCTAAAGTTAAGCCAACTAGCCTTCGAACTACATTTTCTATGCAAGTGCAAAGTAGATCAATGCTACTTCAGTCCATCTCTGGGTTTTGTTTATAAACTGAAAAATTGATTTGCAAACATCCTAATTTCCCAAGTTGTGGCTCTAGTAACCTCATTAGATCAGCCCCTATGATTTTCATTTACTGACTATCATTAGCTCGGCCTAAATCCCTGAACTAAGCTGCAAACTTTGACCAAAAACAAAGTTTAAGTCTCATCCCTAGACCATTGCACCTTCTCCTCTTGGAAATTTGGATGCATCGCACCTCTCGTGTGCAGTAGGTGAGATGCATCCCTATTTCCCTGTGTTACAGGTGCGATGATTAGATAACACTATTTCTGCCTCCAGATTTTGGTTTTTTCTTCACTCTCTTCATCCTTATTTAGGAGTTTTGCTGTCTATGATCAGTATACCACTTTGAAAACTCCCTTCCTTTACATTATTTAGTCTCCACTATACAAAGAATTGTGAATGTTTTTATGTATTGTTCACCATTTACATTTCTCTCTTACAAAGAAGTAGCTTAGTCGAATTGTCGTCTTTTGATTTGGAAGTGTCGCAAGTGTCATTTTCAGTCAAAGAAAAGAATCCTACTCTTCTTGATGGTCCACTGTACTGTTACTCTTGTATTTGTTTTGAATTAATAGTATTTCAAGTGTCGAAAGCAGTTTTCAATTCAAAATCGCAAAGTGTCATCATTATCTTCCTTTCGTCTTTTGAAGAGAAAATTGTTAGTACTGTCACTTTGGAAAGACAATTCAAAGTTGTACTTAGCATTCTTTTTGTCATTCACACATTAAGAAAGCGGAAAACAAATACATGCATGTGCATTTGCATTTAGACTGCTTGTTGATTTTGATTTAGGACAGTGCATCTAGTGTGTGCTCTCTACTCTACGTTGAAAGAATCTCGCTTCTCTTTCCTTAGTAGCTAGGATTTTCATTGCAAAAAGAAGAATAAACGACTACTTATCATCTTAGATTGCATTTTAGGAATCATATATCTACATCACCCGTTGAACCTTAAAGGCAAACTTCTTAAGAAAGATAAACTATAAAATAAATTCAATGAACATAAAAACGCTTTGGAACCTAACGCACAACATTTAGAAGTATAGGCTAGAGACGTATTCTAGCGTCGTAAAGGCTAGTAACTGTCGCTTTCATCTTAAGTTGGGTGATTCCTCCTCTTTGAGATGACAAGTGCCAGTACAGACTTGTGCTCCCATGTACCATCGAGTATATATCGGGAGATGACAATAGGTTATATCCTTTATCTTTGGGAATCCGTGTCTACTGCCCTATCAATCACAATGCACTGAATACAGCATTTGGGAAGATTGACTGCCGTACCGTAAAAAGTATTCTGCAATTTTGCGATTGGTTTGGTAATCCATTTGTCTAGATTTCTAGAGTAGTCTCTTTTGTTCCTTTTTAGACTCCTTAAAGGAAAAGGTCCATCTAAGAACTTGTCACTTCAATCTCATTAAAAATCGAAGGTGACTAGAGTCATATTTAGCTTTTTCTCGACTCTTAAAAATTGAAAAAGCAAGTTGTGTCAAAGCGTCATAAAAAAATTTATTTTAATCGAAATAAACGTCACTATTCCCTCGTTGTCTTAGGTGAGAAAATGGGAGTCCACCAACCAAGGATTTCTCTCTTGGGGGAAATCCTAGTCCTTTCTCCTCTTGGGGAGATGTTGGTGCACCTCATATGGCCACATTGTCCCTTCCAGGACTGACAATCGGCTTGCCAATATGGCTCTTCTCGACCTCTATCATTCAAAGCACCGTGATTCATGAATAATCAAGTTAGCAACTAGATGATACTAGAGTTACCCCCCAACCTCCTGTTCATTTTGTTTCTCCCTCCCCTCCTTCCTCTTCGCTTGGTGAAGCTGGTAAAGCTAAAAACCAAGTAACTAAGAAGAAGAAGAAAGGGAAGGAGAAGGAGAAGAAGAAGAAGGAGCCAAAGGCAAAAAGGGGCAACCATGCATCATCTAGCAAAAATCCACAGACTGCACCATCCAAACCTAAATCTCCATGTGTCATTTGAAAAGGAGACCACTATCATCGAGATTGTCCTTGCATCCCTTGGATCTTAAGGGACTGGTCTCCTCGTTTAGACAATCTGGTGTCATCAACCTCTGATGATCATGTTGAGAGTACACCATCAACTACTGAAAGTGAAGTCCCTAGATAGAAAGGAAAATATAAATTTCCTTGTAAACTGTGTGAAGGTGATCATGCCATCCACCGTTGTCCCTTCCTGGTGTTATAGCTCCAAATCTCACTATTATGGTTTGTGATGCTATACTCATGGCCTAGGGCAACCCCTCCTTCCAGACCTGGTCCAAAATTTAAAAAACAGTGTTTCATTCCTTATATGCGACATTGCCCTGAGTTAAACGCATGTATACGCGGGTAGGCATATACCCAACCCACGTATATGTATTAAAACACCTAAAAAAATATAAAACTCCTTAATTTCAGGTGGAGATCACGAGTTTTACCTGCTGATCACCTGTTAGTGCATGTGGCCCAACTGTTCCAAACCAACTCCCAACTAAAAAACTACTTTTAGAGAGGTATAAAAAGACCTCAAAGGGAAGGCCTAAGAGAGGAGAGAAGAGAGAGAAAGGTTATTATACTGAGATTTTTCCATTGACCAGGTCTGAAGACCCTTGTGCCTTCTACACTTCCCCCATTTGTACAGGAAACCCTTGTTTCCTTGTACGTTGATGTTCATCCACCATTTATGACATCATGGAGTAAGTCTTGGAAGGAGTTTGCTAAAGGCTTGAGGCTAGACGGATCCGAAAGGAAGCTTGGCTTGGAGCCTGCAAAAGGTTACTCAGGTGAAATTATTCCTTTTATGCATTTTATTTGTCTATAATAAAGAAACACGTCTTGGTTCCTGATATAAGTCTTCTTTATGTTTATGATATTCATGTTGGAATTCATATGTGAATGGTTGTTTAAAATTCATAACTAACTACCTTCCTTTATAAAATGAAGATGATTTATTTATAAGTCTTTGTCCATATATTGTTGTGTTCTTTGGAATTGGTTGTTTTGTAGGAAAAAGGAGCGAAAGGGACTTGAAGAAGGGTTTGGACCCTAAAGGACCTTCTCAAACGTAGGACCTAAGGTACGCCCCTCTTACTATAGAATTTGCTTATAATAGCATAATGGCTATGTGAATGTGTGTTTCTCTTTATAGAAAACTTTCAGTCTGCCAGGGTTTCAACCCAAAAGCCCTAGGGGAACATTTCCCTCAACACCTGGATGAAGCTAAAAGAGTCTTCGATAACTATCCTGCTTCACCCCTACGGCTTCCTCCTAGGTACAAGAAACTCTTGCCAAGTCCATTTCTAATTGAAAATTTGACTGACACACCTTTGTGGTCAGTCAAAGCATCTATCATTGAATATAAACCCTCTGAGTCCACACCGGACCAAAGTCATCAGGTTGAGATAGCTGTCGACCCAGTCTTGTCTTCAGAAGGTCCATCTTCAGATGATACAGTCAACAAAGAAAATGAGAATGACACCGTTCAAATTCTTTTCATAAACACAGACTCCGATGAACATGGTGGAAATGTACTCATTCCTTTACCATAGGAAGGAAGTTTGTTAGAGTCATATCCGGTTGTTTATTCGGTCCCACCTCCGAGCAACCTAGTCATTTCCTTCGATTGGAATCTACTAGGCAGACCCCATCTACTGTCTAATGTACCATTCCGAATCATTATACAAGCTTACAAAATGGTCATGGTTGGTACTGTCATAGATGAAGGGGCTTCTGTGAGTATCTTTTCCTCAACTGCTTGGAAATTGATCGGTTTTCCATCGCTTCTGCCTGAGATGCAAAATCTGACAGGCTTTGATAAAGGAACCAATCGACCGTTAGGGATCCTTCCAAATTTGCCTATAACTTTGAGAGGGAAAACCATTTATTTGAATGTAATGGTAGTCGAAGGACCTCTAGATTACAATCTACTCCTTAGGGGTAGCTACATTTATAGCGTGGGAGCCATTGTCTACTCACTCTTTCGAGTAATGTGTTTTCCGCATGAAGGTAGAGTGGTCCAGCTTGTAGACTAGCTTTCATTCCCTAGTTCACACATAGCTAATAGTCAAATGCCATCCCTAACTAGTCTTTTCATGCAAGGAATGTCTCATCAATCTCCAGTTCGTCCACCTGATTAACGCGATTAATTTAGTGATTATGACTGAAACCCAGGGGGCATGCACCCTGGTCTACTTCGGTAGAAGAACTCCAGTTATAAGGTCAGTTTCCGCGTAGGAATATGACTAGTCTAACACACCCATCCATTTAGGAAAATGGGATTAGACTGGAATAAGATACCTCTTTCAAAAGGTATGCCTTTCCTGCCAGAGCAAGTTCTTTGTTTGAAAATTGAAGGGTAACCTGGAAACTCTACTTTGTACATTAAAAGGTAGGCCTTTCCCAATATAACAAATGTTTTGTCTACAAATTGAAGGGTAACCTGGAAACTCTACTTCATTATACCTAGGGGCATGAAAACCTTTTCACATGGAAAGTGAAAAGTGACCATTTATTTTCTTAGTTTGTAGATTCTCAACCCTTTAAACTCATAGGATTGGTCATTCTTAGCTTACATAAAGAAAGGATTCAGAGCAAAGTTTTGAATGGCGAAAGCTCCCTAAAAATTGAACCTATTGATGAGACATCCTTATTATACGACTGGCACGAGCAGTTTTACGCAAAGTTCAAGCTCGTTAAAAATTAAACCTAAGCAATGAACATATGTTCCGCCAGAGTTTAAGCTCATTAAAAAATGAACCAATCTCTGATAAATAACCATTGTGAATGCATTATCATCAGATTTTGAGCTTTGGTCGTGTTCTTACCATCACCTCCACTCTGTTTTAGCTGATCATACACCTCCACTTGATTGTTTACCCTTTTGAGGAACAGCTGCCATGAGTGATTCTGTTAGCCATCCTCTTAACACTTCTGTGATTGCAAAATTCCAACCCTTACTTGGAACCAGCTGCTACCCGAAAATATCACTCATTCCTCAAAAAAGGAGTCTCCTTTAAGCTCTTTTCATTTGACTCATAAAATATGAAAAGATTGCTGAGCAATTGGCCTCTCCAGCTCGTTAAAGCTATCGGAAGTGCTATCCCTCCTTTAGATTTTAATCCTTTTGGACCTGAGGGATTATTACACAAAAGGATCGAGCGTTTGTCTTGTTCGGCTCATTAAAACGATCGAAAATTCATCCCTTTCATATTATTTTATACTTTTTCAGACTTAAGGGATTATATGATGAAAAAGGATTACTGGAGTTTCCTTTCCGTCCCTTTTTAGACTATCTAAAGTCGAAAAAGGACTAAGTTATCTTTGTCGTTAAACTCGTTAAAACCAATAGCGACAAACTTGTCCATATAGACTAGAACAAGTTTCACTGTCACTAGGCTTGTTAAAACATAGCGACAGGTTTTCCTGAAGGGAAAATTATAGAACAAGCATATGTTATCCTCCTCAAGCTTGACAAAAATAAAATGGTACTGGTCAACAATGACTAGGGAAAAATTGGGAAGAAAACTTGAAGAAACTTTATTAGTAGCAAGTCGCTCTTGAACGTGACACTTTCACTCCATCACCATGATTAAGTCGGGTTGGGTTATTCCATTCACTGGTCATATTACCATTGGTCCACCGTACCATCCATTTTTGGGGTTAATGCTACCAATACATTTCAGTGTTTCCGATATGTTCAAGAGAAGTTGCTCAGAGAATTCACCAACCCAGCTTGTGTCGCATCTGCTCCAATACCTTCACCCTTCATTCTTTTGTGACCACTACCCTGAACCATGTATCATCAGATCGTTTTAACCTCCACAAAATCATTTGCTCCGTTCTATGTTGTAGATGTGGGATTCATTAAGGCCCTCCTATGACGGGTCACTTCTTGTTGACCAAGTCGATATAGGGACAACCCTTTCAGTACTTTGAAGCTTGCATGCCTCAATGGCAAGTTTCTCACTTTCGGCAACAGGTTTATATCAATGGCCTTT
>APFE030774006.1:260044-380749 GCA_000404065.3 Pinus taeda
TTTCACACCACATGAATTGTACTGTCATACCTTGAGGGTCATCATCATTATCGGTGATTCCTCTCGCGCCTGTTAACAGCTTACATCATTGGCTGGTAATCAAGCAATGTCTTTCCATGTTCGACTCCAGAACATCTTTCATATGGATCGACTTGTACTTCGAGCGAAGATTAAACAAGCTTGAAGACCCCGGATCTAGTTTCATCCATCCGGGCTGCAATATATTCAGGAAAATAAAGACATCAAATATACATCATTGCTGCAAAGATGATCATCCAAATCAAAGGATGATGGCTCTATCAGAATCATCAGTCTGCCACACAGACGGTTGTCTGTCCTATGTACATGAAAATGAATTTATAAAGCTAGGCATGGGAATGCCCACCTCAGCTAGATCATGAAAATATTATGAAGATAATGTGTTGTATTGTATCTTATTATAGGTCACCTTCCAGTTTGAAAAACCTCCAATCCTCATGATAAAGCATTTCACCCAACATCAAAAGGATTTACGACTTCATGCTTTAGGGGGCAACTGTTATAGACATATTTGGGCACTGCAACCCTAATCATATATGTCCATAAAATAAGGGATTCTGAGTCCCTAAACGTGTTTTTTCATACCCTAAAGGAACAAGGTCAGCTGATTACATCATCTCCCAGAAGTTCTCCATGGAAAACTGCTCAAACCTGGTCAAAACTGGACCATACAAACTGCTCAGTGCTAAGGGTGCGATGCATCTCACCTGCCACATGAAAAAAGTGTGATGCATACTGAAAATCCCTTCTGTAGGGTGTGATGGGTGAGAGTAGACAAATGGCAGAGATAGTTTGCAAGGTGGATGATCATGGAATCTTCCAGAAACTTCTCTTGTGAGACTTGCCTCTCTGAATTCGCCCAGGGATGAGTAAGAGATCATGAATCTCCAAGTGGAACCAAGAACTATTAGAGAGAGGAAACTAATGAAAATCCCAAAATATGAATCACCCCCCTGCAAACATCTATATATGGATCCCTCATCCCAGAGATCCAGAAGCTGGAATCTTGTATTTTGGAAGGAAGTGTTGTTGGTTTCTTGGTGGAATATCATAGTGTTGGGTGATCCAAGCTTTTCATGAGGTGAAGAAGGGCTTTCATGCTGGGAGGATGATGCTGGGTTAGATCAATGGGTTGTAATCCTCTCTTCTACTCTTTCTATCAATAAAGCTATTTATGTTTTCCTCCACATTCTTGTATGTTTGATGATATATTCATTTGTGTGGTCAATATATATCTGGTCCTATATTGTTTATGATTGTAGATCTCTGTACTTTGAAGGTATTATGCTGCTTTGACTTTAAAAATGCTCTTTGAAATGAGGTAGGCAAGGAGGGAGTGGCAAAGATCTGTCAAAGGGGAGAAGAAACAAGCAAGGAGCCAAGCGAAGACTGAGGTTGGTACTCTTTGCTTCTCCCCCATCTACTTCTCATAAAGGAAAACGAAAGTAACTTTAGTTTGTTTGTTTCTAAGATAGCTACCTGTCTTAGTGGGACTAGAAGCTCTGAATTGACAATAGATTTCCCAATAACACTCATTTGCAACACACGGGAGGTGCGATGCATCTAGGCTACCAGTTACAGATAGTGCGATGGACCAGGGAATGAAACAGAGCTTGGTTTTTGCTCAAAAGTTGTAGCTAAGTTTAGTGATTTAGGCTGAGCTATGATGGACAGTAACAACAAAGTACAGGGGTATGATCTTATCAGGTTATTGATCTACCACCAGAGAAATTAGGATGTTTGCAAGTCAGATGTTCAGTTCATAAACCAACTCAGTGATTGACTGAAGCATTGTTGATCTACTTTGAATTTGCATAGCAAGTGTAGTTTGAAGGATAGCTAGCTTAACTTCAGGCTCCGTCTGTAGTTTATAAAGCAAAAAACAATGACAAACAAAATAACTAATCGATCCTAGTGGAGTCACCATTTTGTTTCTAGGAAAACTAGTGTCTTTTCGATCTGATAGTCCCACTAAGATGGATAGCTATCTTAGAAACAAACAATTCAAAGTAACTTGTGATTTCCTTTATGTATGATAGATAAGAGAGAAGCAGAGAGCAACAACCTGAGTCTTTTGCTTGGCTCCTTAATTTCTTTTGTAATATTCCTAACCCAGAATATTCCTCAAAAATCCTAGCAAACTCCAACCAAATACGTGCAAATGATATAATAACCCAGAAGTGATAAAATAACAATGGAACAACATATAATAATATAAACCGAAAATATAAGCAGATACACAAGAAATGCAGCAAGAAATGCTAAGCCATTTTATTATACTGAGCAATAAAATGAGTACAAGAGGTGATCCGACATATGGCACCTCGACTTGCACAAGGCAAGTGAAGAAAAGCCCTCGGAATAATAATAAATGGCCTCTCTATGTGGATTTTGCTGGAGAACTGTTGTGCTACTAGGAAACAAATAATTATTTGGGGCTTCTCCCCTCCTCTGAAAATGCTGAAACTCTAGAATCAGACTCTACTCAAGAAACACAAAAAAACCCAGAAAGCTCTCCTGGAATAGCTGACCCACGAAAATCACCCCCTTGGGGTTCTGTGCAGTTCCTCAGTGCTCTGTGCTGCCACTGAAGGAAAACCCTCTAAAATCCGCCTGGAACTTTGACAAAAATCCTCCAATAGGCAAGGGCTAGTCCACTACTTAATCTCCAAGCATGAATCCTCCTGCAAAAACCCCAATCCAACATTACTATGAGAAATAACTGTGTCCCTCTCCCAGTGCTGCATAGTCCTCCAAAACACAGCTGAAACTAATGCTAGAATGCTGATAAAACTATTGTTGATATGACAAGGAAATATCTTGCCCGAGCAGTCACTCGAAGTCCCCCAGGGCTAAAGGTGAGATCTCCGAATAGAGACACTCAATGCACTAAACAATGCTGCAGACTAGCTAAACAGCTAGCATGCTCAGAATTCAAAATGAGTAACTCAAAATGCACATAACTGAATGATCCGAAATGAGGGGGCTCCTCTCTATTTTATAGCCTCTTCCTCTCACAATCCCTAGGCTCACTTCCTCCTGTGTCATTCTCCTCTTGCCACATGTTCTTCCCTCCTGCGTAGTCCCTCCATGTGTCTGCGTGGGTCCCATTTCTGTGTCCCCCTTTGGCCCCCTTGGCTCCTCTTTAAGTCTCAATGTTGTGCTACTAGGAAGTGACTTTTTATTCTTAAAGTGAGTTACATCCCCCACCCTCACTTTTTTATTTACAAATAACTATAGAAGGCAAAAATTGGGCAAAATCGAATATTCCAATTAGCCATGGCTAATTAGGAATATTACAGTTTCCTCTCTCCCTTGATAGAGCTTTCTACTCCGTCCCTACTTGTCCTACTTAAGAGAATACCTGTAGAGGAAAAGCAGCAAAACACCATCAAAGCATAGAGATCTATAATACCATAAACAATGCAGAATCAGAAATACATTAACCATACAATTGCATTCACAAATAGCAAGATTCATAAATACACAAGTATATGGAGGAAAACTCAAATAACTTTATTGATACTAGAAGAGAGGATTACAACCCAGTTGTCTGATCCAGCATCATCCTCACGGCATGAAAGCCCTCTTCACCTCATGAAAAGCAAGATCACCCAACAATACAATGTCTCAAAGAGAAACCAACAACACTTCCTTACAAATTACAAAATTACAGCCTTTAGATCTCTGTGATGAGGGATCCATATATAGATATTTGCAGAGGGGTGAGTCAGCTTCTGGGTTTTTGATTAGTGTCATTTCACTGATAATTCTTGGTTCCACTTGGAGATTTCATGATATCTTACTCATCCCTGGGCGAATTCAGAGAGGCAAGTGTCATATGAGAAGTTTCTAGAAGATTCCCTAGGTTTCCACTTGGCAAAATATCTCTGTCGTTTGTCTACTCTCACCCATCGCACCCGATAGAAGGCTCTTTCAGTATGCATCACACCTGCCTAGTGTAGCAGCCAGTATGCGTCGCACCCTAAGCATGGGGTAGTCTGTATGGTCCAGTTTTGGCCCATTCTAAGTAGTTTTTCAGGTGGAACTTTTGGGAAATGATGTAATCAGTTGAACATGATCCTTTATGGTGTGAAACAACACTTTTAGGGGTTTAAGAGCCCTTGGTTTATCGACATATGTGAATGGTGTTTCAGTGCCCAAATATGTCTATAACAATCCCTTTCCTCCCCACGACTGTAATATGGTTTCTCATGAACAATCCTCCTCATCCGCATTGGCAGATATCATGATGATGTATTCCAAAGTTATGGTAGCAACGAGATCCAAAGATTACACATCAGAGAGTCTTGTTGAAGATGGAGATGACTCCATTCCAGCTGGTCAAACTTCCACATCTACTACTCCTTCTTCTAAATCGTTTCATATTGAAAAACCAAACCCTCATATGATAACTCGTCTGCCTGCTAAGGGTATTCTTCGAAAGTCATCCTTTAACCCCCATGTTAGGGATACTCGAAACTATAACATCATTGAAGATTTGGCTACGTTACCTTTAGCAATTTCATCTCTTGTAGTGTTATAGACTTGTCCACCACAAGGAAGTTATTATTATCAACCATAGAAGCAGTAGATTTTCATGACTCCAATTTGATTGTTTTCGATCTCGAAAATCATGTCCCGTGTCTCCCACACCAACTGTATTTTCATATAGTAGTTCATGTCAAAACAGGATGAGTTTTTCAAATAGTGATTGATGAACGACCATCAACATGTATTATGTCCATTTCTAGTTGGAAATATTTGGGTTCTCCAATGATCAATAAATCTCCCATTACTTTGAAAGCCTTATATCGAAGAGGTTTTCATTTGCATGGAATTTTAAATGATTTGCCAATCAAAGTAGAGGGTAAAGCGACTGCAATAGACGTTGAGGTTATTGATGCTTAACTTGACTATAACCTTTTTGTTGGTCAGAGCTAGACTTATGCCATGGTAGCAGTAGTCTCGTCATATTTTAGGATGATCATGTTTCTTCACAAAGGAAGAATTATTAAGGTAGACCAATTATCCTACTATACTTCAAACCCTAATTCTACTGGTAGTGTGCCTTTTGTTGGAAAATAAACAACTTCATATGAAGAATTTAGTGTTGGTATTCTCAAAGACTCATCTTTGATCACGATTTTTGTGTTCCCTCCACCCGATTTCCCTCATAATGATGCCCAAATTAATATGATTGCATCAAGTACTTTCGAATCAAGAGATCAGTGGAAAGTACCTTCAGAATCAGAAATGATCTTATATGGCCGTTAGATGCCTTGTAGCCCTTTTGAGTTAGCTTATGAGGAAAATTAGTCCTTTTCCAAATCATCAACATCTGAAGACAATCAAATGAATATGATTATTAATGAATATTCTCATTTGTTAGACATGGAGCCAATCTCTATGTCTGATCCTTTTAACACATATTTTTTAACTAATGAAGGGATTATGGAACTTCATGTTGAATGTTATCCTTTAAAGTCCCTATGAAGACATCAATACTCTACTTCATTGGAATATCATTTACCCTTATATTCAATTTTTGCAAGTCCTCAATGTGCTTTGTCATTGAACCCTTTTGTTTGAGATTTATCAATTGGCTAAAGAAGGAATTTCTCTTTGTATCCTTGTAATGTGCTATCAATTCCTCCATGAAAATTAACCAAGTGACAAGTGGTTTACGAGAACAAAACCCTTTATACCATAAAAATTGATTCGATTCTCAATATAAAGATGAAATACTTACCTTTTGTAACAGTTGTACATCATGTAGACCAAATATTGTTCCATATGTAGTATCCAATTTACCAGATCCTTGCCATCAAACTTCCTCATATCACCTTTTCTTGATTTTAGGAGCTCGATCTTGAAATGGCTGTAACTCTGTCATTTCGTATCTCCAAGTTCTACAATTGTGTCCTATGGTATCTCTCAGAGTCCTCTTTCTAACCCCACTAGTCTGATCAATATTGGATTCTTCAAGAAGACTTATGCCAAATCTCCTACGATGACATGATTATAAACTTTTTCCATAGAGAAAACTTGTATGAAGTGCCACGTGTCACTGTTTCAACCTTCGGACTTGAAAACAATATACAGAAAAGTATAGCCTGTCCTCGTTCTGTAAATTCTAACGAAATTTCAATCTGATTCTTGGAGAGAAAGTTATGATGATTTTCCCAAGGTCACCTATTTAGGATGTAATTCGGGAGCTTGCAGAAACCCTAAATGTCTTGGAATTTATCTCCAATAATATAGTGAAACAGGATCTGAAATTCAGGCCCAAGCTTCACCAAGATTTCTTCTGAAATGGATTTTTTTGTTAGCTTCTAAAACATCTTAGAAAAAACGTTATAGAGAAAATTCCATGATGACCTATTTGGAGTAGAAAAACCCTAGAATCCAAACCTCTAATACCAAATGTTATGAAATCTTCTCACAAAATAGAAGAAAAGAGAGATCAATGTCTTCAAAATAAGCCTCTTTGAGGGGGAAACCTCATTTATATTACATAAATGAACAATTCTTGGATGATACAAATGACAAGACCTCCTTTCTATATATAGGAGTCTAAGGGGTCATAATATAATCAGAGCTGACTAACAATAATAATGTAGTGGCACAAGAATAACAACAGTGGGCTTCTATGGGGCACAATAATAACAATATGGGGACTAAATAGGCACACCAATATAATAAGGGGGTTGCACTAATAACAATAAGGGGTTACACTATAGGTATAGGGACCAAACAAACTTCAAAAATGTTGAACCTGATGATGATGCCCATTCTGTAGTAGTTGAATACTTCTTGCCCCATATTAGTGTTTTCCCATGAATTTTTTTGATACAAAATTGATGTTGGAATCTGGTGTCATTATGTTTTTCAATGCATTTCTCCTCACCATGTGATCCCAAAATAAACCTTCGCATGTCGAAAGTTTCTTCCAACACATAAAAAATAGGCTCTACCATGTATGATTTCTTAATACATTCAATTAATGATTGGAAGCTCCCAACATACTTCCTCCTCAATGTGGCTGAAAAACAACTAAATCCTGGTCGTGTTGAATCCTGGTCCTCATGATTTTTTGAATCCTAGTCTTCTATCAGATTTTGATCCTGCGTCGGAACTTGGTTCTATATCAAAATTGATGACGCATTGCAGTTATTCTTTTGATCGAGCTTTGGCTATTCACTAGAGGTCGAAGCTCCAAAATACATAAAACTTTACTTTGCTTCCATAAATACTTCTTTTTCTTTCTGAGTATCAAACACAAGAACTTTCTCAACAGTATTTCTAATCCATGCACCTTCAGATTATTTATTTTCATCCACTTTATCACTAACAGTGGTAGCTCCACTTCTACTAACAATACTAATTTGAGATTGGTCGATCCTCGTTTCAGCAGTGATCATTTGAATATTTTGTGTCGGTTGTTGATTTTTTTTTTCATCTTCACCATAAGTATAGGACATTCTTCAACTACGTGGTCAAAGGATTTAGAGTACATAAATGTCATTGTGGGGTTCTGGCAGTCTCTCTCTCTATGCCTCTCCACTAATTTTCTCACCTATGGAACAAAAAGCGCTTGAAAATAATGGAACCATGATTTCAATTAGTGCCCTAGTTATAACATAGCCTCATAACCCACTAGTGATAATATTTGACTCCTTAAACTCTTAACTAAAGTTACAATATCAACTCTTCTACAATATTATTCATCATGACCACATGGCTAGACCATTTTCCATGAACAATGGGGATTGATGTGGCAACATCTCAAATTATGGTGGTCAAAACAGGAAGAAAAACTTCTGAGTGACATCATTTTTTCATGCAAACTATAATTGAGGAAATTATTGCATTATTGAAAAAGTATATATCTATAGAATAGGAAAAAATGGTGATGTACAAAAAGTGGAAAAGTTTTACCCACAACATTTCCATGTGATGCCTCAAACTACTCTAGGAATGTTTCAAACCCCAACTTTCCAAATTGGGTCATTCAAATAAAATGGTCATGTGAGTTGATTCCTCTATTGTTTCCACTATGAAAGAATCTAGATATATGAAAAACAACAGAATAATCAAATCCACTTTACTTGACTGGTTCTTTCTTTTTGGAGCTCATTGGTTGAGCTAGGGGTTTTCTTGCCTTTCCCTAGATAGGATTTTATGGAGCTAGAGCATTATACTAGCCTTTTGATAAGACTAAGACATGTACATGAACTTCATATTATGCATATTAACATTTTTTTCAACTATAATCTTGTGTCAATTGTATATTGTTTTTTCAACCATGTATGTTCAAGGTTTGCAATTTTTAGGTAGACATGTCTTTCTTATTTGGCATAAGTTGAAGATGCTTATGTGAAAAAAAATTTAGACAAGTGGTCTTAGGGAATGAAGAGGAATAAATACAATTATAGGCATAATGCTTCATTTTAGAAACTCCTACATCAAGATCATTAAATTTTTTAACAATATAAATGTTGGCATTATGATACAAGTATGATACAGGTGTTGTCCTTCATGGAAAATCACTCAGATGACAGATCATGGTGCAGTAGGTAAATAGAAAATAATTAATGTTCAGAGAGGTATACGCAGGTTCACTGTGACAAAGGAGCATATACATGCAGGTCAGCAGAACAAAAGGTGCATATATCATACACATGTAGTTTCACAGAGGGGAAAGTGCGTACATATTGGAAAACTATGTTTTGGTCCGTGGTATGTGGTCCATCGTATTTTGGTCCATGGTATTGGTCCATGGTATTTGTCCAAAGGTATTGACCCCAGGTATTTGGTCCAAGGTATTGGTCCTCAGTGGTTTTGGACCCCAGTGATTAGTAAGGCCCAAGACTATAAAAGGAGGAGAAGATCATTAGGCCAATGTGTGCAAGTGGTGTAAGTATTGAATATCTGACGAAATGTGAGATCCAGTATGCAGGTTATGTGTTTGTGATGCTTTGCTTGATCTGAACTAAGGATGCATTTATGTGGTTGATGATGGATGATCGAGATCTTAAGGGTTGGGATGTATTATCATTGTGTGGTTTGATCATGGATAGACTATATTTGAATTACTGACTCATATTTTATTGTATAACTGTTATGATCTCGGTTTGACTAATGTCTGGTATAGATGCAAAGTTATGAGTAAATATTAGCAGATCTATATGCAGGTTCACCTTGGTAAAAGAGCATATACATGCTGTTTCGGCTCAGCAGAGTCACATATATAGTATGAAGTATGATATTTGAAGTTGTAGTTGGATCTGTTTGTTGCTACAGAGTTCTGGGTTTCGTTCTATGTTCTAGTTTGGTGACAGGGTTTCAGTGATTGAGTTGTTGGGTGATTCAGAGATTGATGATGTAGATGTGGTTGATGGTCATATTGCAATGGTGATTGATTTTGAGCTTCAATGTTGTTGATGGGTCTGGTATGAAAATTGGATGAAACATGGCCTTCAGATTATGATGTTATGTTCCAGGAGTATCCAACCTAAAAATTTATGAAACGTGGTCCCTGGAGGAAGAGAGAAGGTTGTAGCCTTCAGTAGGCTAGTGCCTATGTACTGGTAGACATATCAGCTAGTACAAGAGCCAGGGGGTTGTATCTCCCTTCCAGTAGCAGCTGGAAAATGACAGAGGGTTGTATCCCTCCATAGGTCGGTGCCTACGTACTAGTAAATATATCAGCTAGTACAAGAGCCAGGGGGTTGTAGCTCCCTTCTAGTGGAAGCTTCAAAATGGGAGAAGGTTGTAGCCTTCTGCAGGTGGGTGCCTACATACTAGTATGAGTTTGCACAAGTACAAGATTATGAACAAGTTTTTCTTATATTAAAGAAAACAACATCAGGTGGTTTTTGTCCTGCATTGGGTTTCCACCTTATATCATGGTGTTCATGTGTGTTTCTTAAGTGTGATGATATGTTCAATTTTTACTGCACGTGGTTACTATTGACATGGTTAATGAAGTTTTGATGAAATGATTAAATATCAACATATAATGGATTAACTGAATCATAAGTTTACTGAATATACGCTAGCTACATTAAACATAGTTGTGTGTACACGCGGGTTCCCTTAACTAAGGTAGTGTATATGAATCTGAGTATGGAAATGAAAAAGTTATTGATTTTCTAATACTAATTCACCCCCCACCCCTCTCAGTATTATTTCCAACAATTGGTATCAGTGCAGGTCCTTTGGTATAAGCTTAATCGCTTGAAGGAGATCCATAGAACAATGGGAAAGAAAGCATGTCAAAAGAAGAAGACAACTCAAAGGAATAGTGACAGCCTACCATTAGGTGGAAGCATGTATTCAGATTCTGAATCACCTCAGATTGAAGTAGAGAAAGCAAATGAAGCATCAGATAAAATCATAGATCAACAAGATCTATTTAACAAAAGGGACAGTGCCCTCAAGGAAGAAGTTATCATCTTAAAAGCTTAGCCGGAGTGTGCCTTCAAAGTACGTCAAATGTTGCAGGAGTAGAATGAAGAAAAATAAAATGAGATTCTCAAACTAAGGCAACAAGTGGAAGAAGGAAGAAAGTCTAAAGAAATCCTAAAGAAGCAATATCTGGAAAAGGAAGAACAACATCAGGTTGAGGTAAATATCTTGAAAGGTAAATTAGACAAAAAGGATAAACTATTACAATTTGAAAACAATACTAAGATTTTGGATGGTATTCTTAGCATTCAAAGGTTGCCCACTGTCAAGATTGTTCTTGGTTTTCATGAATCTATTGAAGGTGAATCTAGCTCAGAAAGTGAAGCAAGAAACTCTAATGCAAAATCTGGAATTCTCAACAAGGAGAAAAGAGGTCAATAACCAAGGAAAGAAAATCTTCAAAGAAAATATTTTACTCATAACTGTGGAAGTTAGAGACAGTTATTTCCTCCGATGAATAATGTTGAATGTTTCATATGTCATAATTTTGGACATGTTACAACCAGATGGAGAAGTAGAATGGTTCAAAATCGTCACACAGAAAGATCATCACGTTCCAACTACTTTAAGGGATATTGTTTCGCTTGCAATATGTTTGGTCACAAAGCCATTGACTGCTACAGAAGGAATATGAAAGATATGAGATGTTATGCATGTAACAAACTTGGACATATAGCAAAGGAATGCAAGAGAAGATTTTAGGCACCATACCAAAAGGAGAAAACATCATCATATTCAAAGATATGGAAGAAGAAGGAAGTACAGTCAATAAGATGTGGCATAACAGAGTATACAAACATGACAGACTCAGAGGAAGCTGAAAGTTTGAAACTTCAGTGTTCTAAATCTCATACGCAAGTTTCATGAAGAGAAGTTTCATACATACACAAGTTAGACACTGCACAGTCACGTATATGGTGTTCTGAGGAAAAAGTAGCGGTTCAGACTACGAAAAAGGAATCTAATATGGTTCAGTCGCTTATCTACTCTATTTGATGATGATATTGCATAGGTCTAGAGGGAGCATATGCTTCAAATAATGCATTGTTGGCATTATGGTTAGAAGTCTTTCGGGATGTTGGTTATGAGGCTGAATGATACATCTTGCTTCTTATTATTGGTTGGTCAAGAGAATGGCGTTGCAGGTTACAAGTTGTTGATGTTGCTGAGAGAGGCTTATGGTGTAGATCATATGGTGGATGATAGTTGCTGATGACTATCATGGTCTTGTTTAGGTATTTGGTGTTTGTTAAAATATCATGTATATCTGTTAAAGACCCATGAGTCATATGATGTAATTTGTTACCCCACTATGCATGGGATGGATGATGTAATGTTTCTTATTTTTGAGTCATGTATAAACATTTGGTATATCCCTGATTGGTTGGGTGGATGAGTCAAAATTGGTGTATCCATACCATGGTTGGGAGATTGATGTATGTGTGAGTCTTTGGTGATAGGAAGGTCATACTCAGTTGAGTTGTAGAGTCATTCTTCTGAAAATTATTTTTGCAGAATCTGCATGTGCTCATGGCGAGCATGGATGGATTGGTACATCTTGGCATGTACAAAGGGGGAGTTTGATTAGAGAATTCCATAGGTGCTCAAGGGGATCATGGAAAGATTGGTACATCTTAGCATGTACAAAGGGAGAGCTCAATCGAAGATTTCAGCACATACTCAGGGGGAGTGTGGGCAGCAGAATGTATATGGAGGGAGAGAATATCTTGGTTCGCCCTTTTCCCTTGATGTCAAAGGGGGAGAGTGACTTGGTATTGTTGTTTCCATCAAGTCCAAAGGGGGAGATTGTTGGCATTATGATACAAGTATGATATAGGTGTTTTCCTTGATGGAAACTCACTCAGATGACAGATCATAGTGCAGCAGGTAAATAGCAAAGAATTAATGTTGAGAGAGGCATATGCACATTCACTATGATAAAGGAGCATATACATGTGGGTTAGTAGAAAAAAATGCACGTATATCATACACACACAGTTTCATAGAAGGGAAAGCATGCACATGTTGGAAAACTAAGTTTTGGTCCGTGGTATTTGGTCCATGGTATTTTGGTCCATGGTATTGGTTCATGGTATTTGGCCCAAGGTGTTGACCCCAGGTATTTGGTCCAAGGTATTGGTCCTAAGTGGTTTTGGACCATGGTATTTAGTAAGGCCTAAGACTATAAAAGGAGGAGAAGATCATTAGGCCAATGTGTGCAAGTGGTGCAAGTATTGAATATTTGATGAAGTGTGAGATCCAGTATGTAGGTTATGGGTTTGTGATGCTTTGCTTGATCTAAACCAAGGATGCACTTATGCAGTTGATGATGGATCATCAGGATCTTAAGGCTTGGGATGTATCATCATTGTGTGGTTTGATCATGGATAGACTAAATCTGAATTACTGATGCATATTTTATTGTATAACTATTATGATTTGGGTTTGACTGATGTATGGTATAGCTGCAAAGTTACGAGTAAATATTTGCAGATATGTACACCGGTTCGCCTTGGTAAAAGAGCGTATACACACTACTTCAGCTTAGCAGAGTCGCGTATACAGTATGAAGTATGATATTTGAAGTTGTAGTTGGATTTGGTTGTTGCTACAGAGTTCTGGGTTTTCTTCTGTGTTCTAGTTTGATGACACGGTTTCAGTGATTCAGTTGTTGGGTGATTCGGAGATTGATGATGTAGATGTGGTTCATGGTCGTATTGCAATGTGATTTATTTTGAGATTCAATGTTGTTGATGGGTCCAGTATGAAAATTGGATGAAACGTGGCCTTCAAATTATGATGTTGTGTTCTAGGAATATCTAGTCTAAAAATTTATGAAATGTGGTCCCTGGAGGAAGAGAGAAGGTCATAGCCTTCTGTAGGATGGCACCTACGTACTGGTAAACATATTGGCGACTACAAGAGTGAAGGGGTTGTAGCTCCCTTTCAGTAGCAGCAAGAAAACGAGAGAGGGTTATAGCCCTCCGTAGGCCGGTGCCTACATACTAGTAAATATATCAACTAGTATAAGAGCCAAGGGTTTGTAGCTCCCTTCTAGTAGTAGCTGGAAAATGAGAGAAGGTTGTAGCCATATGCAAGTGGGTGCCTATGTACTGGTATGATTCTGTGCGAGTACAAGATTGTAAATAGGGTTTTCTTATATTAAAGAAAACAACAGCAGGTGGTTTTTGTCCCACATTGGGTTTCCACCTTATGTCATGGTGTTCATGTGTGTTTTTTATGTGAGATGATCTATTCTATTTTTACTACACCTGTATACTATTTATATGGTTAATGAAGTTCTGATACACTGATTAAAGATCAACATATAATGGATTAACTGAATCATAAGTTTATTGGATATACACTAGTTGCATTAAACACAGTTGCGTGTACATGCGTGTTCCCTTAACTAAAGTAGCATATATGAATCCAAGTATGGAAATGAAAAATTTATTGATTTTCTAATACTGATTCACCCCCACACACCCCCCCTCCCCCCCTCCTTTCTCACTATTATTTCCAAAAATAAGGTCATTGCTTCTATCGACCATAACAAGATAAGGTCATTATTTCTACCAACCTTAGAGATAAGTTTAATTTCATAAATGTTTACTTGGCTGAAAAAATGTTATTCTTTGTAAAAGATATCTACAACATATAGATGGTAGGTGAAAATATTCAAATTTTTGAGGATTCAAAATTTGCTATATATAAATATGTTTTGCATTTATATTTTCAAGATATAGTTGTGCATATTATTCTTGGATTTTATTAAACGGTATAAGTAGGTAAGACTAATATTAATATATAAGGAAGTTTCAAAATATTTGGTACATGAAAAATAAAATCATCTTACAAGGTATTTCCAATCTTGGAGTCACTCCATCATAATCATTGGGATCTGTGAATAGATAAAAACTCTTGTTCTTTCCTCCAAGGGAATCCTTGTCATATCCCAATGTACAATATGCCAATAATGTTTTGTGGTGCTCCCACTTGAGATTGCAAAGCCAAAAATGATCAATAGGGTTACCAATTTTTTAAGATACATAACCCAACTCTCACCTCTTCATGTTGTTGTCAATGCTTCTAGAATAGAAGAAACAATTCAAAATTTACCCTCAAACATTAAAAAACGTATTAACCAAATACACTTGATAGATCATAATTGAGTGTTGTAATTACCTTTGAACCATCTACACTACATTTTCTGGATAATTTTCTATAGTAGTGGTATTGACATGTCCTGATTCTATGTAATCCTCTACAAACATGGAGCCAAATGGGCTTTTTTCTACCCCACTATGTATGCATAGGATTTTGATCAAGAGAATCTAGTTCAAGATGCTATGTTTCTTAATTTTAATACACAATATTGACTACTCACAACCCACTATATTTTCACAAGTGAATAATAATTGAAAATATTACGCTAAAAATAAGGCAATGTTATAGTTTAAACTCTTCTTAGGCATCAAAATGCAATAGAAAATATGAAAATGGGAAGAGAAAGATTCACCTCCCCTGTAAGATTCTAGTTTATTCATGAAATCTATAATCTATAAACCAAATAAGAATGACTCATCTCCAACACATACTTTTACAAGAAATTAATGTATTTATTAATATTTAAAAAGTGAACATATTTATTAATATTTATAAAAAAAATCTTCAATTTATTGCATTGGTTATGCACATCTAATTATATCGTAAACACGATGACAATGAAACAAATGTTGAGAACATTGTTTCCAAGCTTCTACTAAGTGGAGAAGCATATTGTAATTTTAATTTCTTAGTGACTCATATTATCAGTGTCAATCAATTTGCTCAAAGAAAACTCCATTAAAAGTGAAGAAAGTAGTGGTGAGATCATTTTTGATAAAGTTGATGGTTTCAAAGCATTATTGATGGTCCCGCCCATTTTCTCTCCCAATTCCTTTGCATGAAATTGAGTCCCTTCTCTTGCCACTACCCCTCCATGAAAGACTTCATTGATTTCATTAAGAAAACCATACACCTAAATATTGAAGGAAATGACATCATGGTTAGCTTTGATGTTGTCTCCCTAATTTACCAAAACCATATCCCAGAAGCCATTGACCTTATTTACAAACTAATTGACTCTAAAACATTCAAGCTTATCAAAAATTTCTTGACCACCACTTTCTTTACTTTTAATAGAGTATTCTATGAGAAAACCGAGTGCACAACCATGAGTTCCTCTCTTTCCCTTGTTGTTGCCAACATTTTTATATAGCACATTGAAACCTTATCCCTTAAAGGATTCCACTTAAAACCTATGTTTCAGAAGCTCTTTATTGATGAAACCTTTGTTATTTGGTCCCATGGTATGCTAGAACTCTGAAAATTTCCCTCTCATGCAAATTTGTGTCTATTGACCTTCCTTTTCTTCTGTTTTCTTTTATTTTCATAGATAAAATTCCAATTAATGCCTCTTTTCCTTTTCCAATTACTTCACCAATTTCCTTGTCAAATAATAAATCGAAAATGATGCTCACTATAGTTCTTTACCCAAAATTTATTTTGGAATACGTGTCCCATGAACTTAGTCTTATTTTTCCTTTATTATCCTTTATTACATGAAATTTGAGTTGGGGTTGTTACAAACCCCTCCCCCTTAGGGGAACACCATCCTCGATGTTCTATGACACCTTTGACAAGGAAAACACTAAAATAAAACATATTACCTATGGATATTTATATCATATCTCGATGCAATATTCAAAAATGAACAACTACTACAAACCACGACCAACACGACAAGCATAAAAATCATACTGCTTGTTGGAGCTTTATAGCATAGCTCATTATGGTATCTACAATCATACACATATATACATACATATACCAAAACTCATTTTCTTGAGCCAACAAATAATGAAGGATACAAATCCCACATCTGATTAGCCATCTCCCATGTAGCTTCATCAGGGCCAAAGCGCTTCCACTGCACTTTAACTTGCTCGATTTCTTGGTTCCAGAGCAAGCATTGATTCCACTGCAATATGCATTGTGGTTGTAGTTAGAATTCTCCCTCTAGTTCCACTTGTAATACATACCAGTCAATCACATGATAAACATGTTGCACATATATATTAAGCAATGAAACATGGAAAACATCATGGAATTTCGCAATGAGAGGTAGTGCAATTTTTAGGTCACTAGTCCAATCCTCTTGAGGATCTAAAAGGGCCCGCAATACCGAGGTGCCAACTTGGCACATGACCCAATCCTGAAGGAGATCCTCTTGGGATTGATGCACAAGTACACATGCTACATAACTTGAAACTCCTTAAATAACATGTATTGATATGCATAACTCTTCTACATGTCCTATGTTACCTTCAAATTCCTCTTAATATCCTGCATTTCTTGTTCTAGATCTGCCAACATATCCATTCCAATCAATACCCTATTCACTAGATCACTCCAACTAATGGGAGTATTACAGCCCTACCCATAAAAAATTTAAATAGATTCATCTTCAAGGAATCTTGATACACATTATTAAAATCAAACTCTACCAGTGGAAGATACTCTTCCAACTTCCTCCACTAATGCATGACATACATCCTCAACATGTCCTCAAGAATCGTGTTGACCCTCTCTGTCTGCTTCAAATACATCTTGAAATTTCTACAATACTGGATACCTCTTCAAGACTTCAACATCCTCAACATCCTTCCCTTTGTCACTAGAAATATGCACTGCAAATAATACACATCCTTTCTAGCAACTGTGCTTATATTTTATAGCTATAACCATTCTAAATGATGTATGCTTCTTCTTTCCCTGTAAGATTATTTTCTCTCCATTGTCATCCAAGAAATCAATAGCCTTCTCATAGAAATCTACCTTAGTCCTGTGGAAGTACAACTAATCCATGCCTAAAATAATATTGTATGAAACCCAAGGAAGCACATTTAGATGTGCTTATGTAGGCATATTATTTAGCTCAAATGCACAAGCTCTCACCCAGTGATGAACTCTTTTTGATACCAGTAGCCAACTGGACCAACCAAGACTCTGCATGCACTTCTTTTATCATGCCAAACATATCCACCAAGTTAATATTAATATAAATATAATTATATCTAGGATAAATCAAAATGGAAGCAACTTGATCATAGAGCTTACCTTCCATCTTAATAATGGATGCATGATTATCAACTTGCTTGTTATGAAATGTTGAATAAATATGAGGAATTGATGCAGGAGCATCCGTACTTAGCTAGCAATGTGAAAGTTTTTTCACATTTTGCGGCTAAACAAGTTGAATTTCATTGACCTGATTGGTCAAAAAATCAGTTTTACTGAGAGTGTTTGATCTCTCAAGAAATGAGTTGTATTTCATTATTGTAATAAGTTAGAAATTGTCTTATTTTAGGCTCAAAGATGAGTTGTTAGCATAGGTGTGATATAGAGCTAGTAATTAGAAGATTTTTTGTTAGATTGATTAAAAGAGGGATTGAGTTGTTAGATACAATTAGAGTGATATCCGATTGATAAAAGGAAGGAAAAATGTAATGAAAAGGGGAGAGGGATTGAAGAGGGGATTGAGTGGAGCGAGATCAGGAAGAGTGTGTGGATTGGGTTTTGAGGCAGAGGTCTTTCATTTTTGTAATCAGGCCCAAGGCCGAGACTCTGTAAGTATTTTATTATGAGTAAATAATATTATGTATATGATTGATTATCAGTCTATGGAAACTCTTGTACACTTTCAGATCCTTTGTATTAATTATAGTGTTATTTCCTTTGCTATTATGTGTTTCATGTCAAAATCATAGGTCTTATAGAAGTCCAAGGCCTTTTCTGTAAATCTCATTGTTTGATTCGCTTAAATCCTGACCGTCGGATCACCTTTATCAGGTCAGCAAAGTTTATTATGTAGTTTTGGCCTCGCAAGTGTAAAACCCAATTTACACTAAAAATGGGCACAAAACATAGTCGGATTTGGAATCCAGACTTGAAACAATTATAGATGAGGATCTATACCATATCAGATCCATAATATCAATATCGGATGGGCACTTTGAAGAATAAGGAGCCTGGGAATTAGACATTGCGACTCGCGATCAGGCGATTAAATCGCAACCACCGGATCACGATCAATCACGACTATTGGATCACCAAGCGGTTTTGCTACTTCGGATGCGTTAAAAGTTGTAAGTGGTTTTGAAGGTCTGACCCCTGATTCCATTGAACTGTTGACATGTAGCAAGGCAGAGGGGAAGAAAATTGTTTATCGAAGAGCTAAACCCTTTTCTATTGTACCACCTGAAATCTCTGACAACCATCAGATCTCATAGCTCCAAATCAACGGTCACCAAAGATCAATGTGTTGACTTTCAGGTACGATGAGCATGCCAATTAAAAAGGTAAATATTCATTGTTTCGGCTTCTTTTTCAGTGTATTTTGGTAAAAAGGAAAATAGTCGGGTTATAGTTTGAAGGGTATCCGCGGGGTGATTTTGGGGTTTCTTGAGTTCTGCTTCTGTGTTGCGTCATTTTTGGTATTAGAGTAGAAGAAAAGGTTGTTTGCAGTGAAAATGCCGCCAAGGAGAGGAGTTGAAATTGGTCGAGGAAGACCTAAAGCAAATGCAATTCTACTGGAATAGGTCTGGAGTCTGCATACAAGATTGGAGACAATTGAGATTGCTCAGAAAAGAGCACGTAATGAAGGAGATGAGAGCTCTTTAGAGGAATCTCCTAAGGAGGAAGGAGACGAAGACAATCAAACCAGTAGAGTTATCAAGATGTTGGCGAAAGTAGGAGGAAAAGCAAAGATGGAAATCGCTATGTATGAAGGGAGTCTCAATACAAAAGAGCTAATGCATTGGATCAATTCATTGGACAAATATTTTGACTATGAAGAGGAAACTAATGACAAAAAGAAGGTGAAATTTGTAGTTACCAGATTAAAGGGTCATGCAACTATTTGTTGGGATGAACTACAAACATCAAGAGTGAGAAAAGGAAAGTCCAAGATCAAGCAATGGGATAAAATGGTAAGTAAAATGAAAACCAAATTTATGCCTAAAGACTATCAGTTAAGCCTTTTTAAGCAATTGCAAAATTTAAGGCAAAAAGGAATGTCTGTTAAAGAATACATAGAAGAGTTTTATAGATTGAGTATTAGAGCAGGACATGTAGAAGATGACATGGAGAAGGTAGCTAGATATATCAATGGCTTAATGTATGACATCTAGGATGAGATTAGCTTATTGAGTCTAAAGACTATTGAAGAAGCCTATCAAGCATGTTTGAAGGAAGAAGAGAAGTTATTGAGGAAACAAAGTCAAAGGAATAGAGGAAAAAGCTCAGTAAGAGGTAGGGAAACTACCAGACCAAGGGGACAATAGCATCAACATGAAGCAGGAAGCTCAAGTAGTAGACCACCATAGAGGGGAGAATTTAGCAGAGGAAGATTTGTGCCCAGAGGAAGAGGGTGAGGAAGACATGTTCGATGTTATACATGTGGAGAATGGGGACATATGTCATGGGATTGTCCTCATAATGAACCAGCAAGTCAGAGGAATGTGAATGTGGCTGAGGCAAAGCTAGAACCACCTCGACTTATGGAAACGGAAGAACCCCTTGAGGAAGGTGAATCACTTTTATTGAGAAGGAATTCGCTTATGGTAGAGCTAAATATTGGAGGACCAGAACATAGGAAGATTTTGTTTAGAACTACCTGTAAATCAAAAGGTAAGTGCTGCAAAGTAATAATTGATAATTGATAGTGGAAGCACTGAAAATCTTGTTTCTACAGAGATGGTGGACAAGCTCGGACTAGAAAAGACCATGCACCCTACTCCTTACAAGGTATCATGGTTACAGAAGGGACATTAGATTATTGTGACTAAACAATGCAAGGTGGAGATACAAATTGGTACGTATAAAGATGTGATATTATGTGATGTAATGCCCATGGATGCATGCCATGTATTGCTCGGAAGACTGTGGCAATTTGATCGAAAAGCTATTCATGATGGAAGGAGAAACAATTATACTCTGGAGAAGGATGGAACTAAACACACATCTCTGCCATTGAAGGATGATGCTGACAAAGGAACACCTAGAAGTAGTATTATGCTAATAAGTGGAAAGGAGCTGCTGCAGGAAGTAGTGAAGAATGAGGAGTTACATTTTTCTATTGTGGGAAGACCAAAGGTAATTTTGACTTCCACAAACTTGGACGATTTTACTAAAGAAGTTAAAATTTTGTTAGATGATTTTGCTGATATTATTGTGGATGAGTTGCCGAATGAATTACCACCGATCAGGAGTATTAGTCATCACATTGATCTAATACCAGGGACATGTTTTCCAAATAAAGCATCATACAAATTAACTCCTCAAGAGAACGTAGAAGTTGGAAGGCAAGTGCAAGAGCTAATGGATAAGGGCCTAATCAGAGAAAGTCTTAGTCCATGTGTTGTACGAACAATACTCAATCCAAAGGAAGGAGGAGAGTGGCACATGTGCACATATTCCAGAGCCATAAACAAGATCACAATCAGGTACATATTTCCTTTTCCATGCATGGATGATTTGATGGATTGTTTGAGTGGATCCAAATATTTTACTAAAATAGATTTGAAGAGTGGATATCATCAAATAAGAATTTGAGAAGCCGATGAATGGAAGACTACATTTAAAACAAACAGTGGGTTGTATGAGTGGTTAGTGATGCCTTTTGGACACACTAATGCACCTAGCACATTCATGAGATTAATGAATGAAGTCTTGAAGGAATATGCAGGCAAGTTTGTTATTGTTTATCTTGATGATATTCTAGTTTTTAGTTAAAGTAAAGAAGAACATCTAAAGCATCTTAAGTTGATCCTAAGAACTCTTCAGAAAGAGAAACTACTGATAAATTTGAAGAAATATAGTTTCATGGAGGAAGAACTCGTTTACTTGGGATTTGTAGTTTCTAAATAAGGCTTGAAGATGGATCTAGAGAAAGTCCAAGCAATTTGGAACTAGCCTACTCCGAGAAATATATTTGAGGTAAGAAGCTTCCATGGTCTTGCAAGTTTTTACAGAAAGTTTATCAAAGCCTTTAGTTAGGTTTGTGCACCAATCCTTGAGACAATCAAGGATATCAATAAACCATTCAAGTGGATAGAAGCAGCAGATAGAAATTTTAATTCGCTGAAGAAGAAAATCACAAAGGAGCCAATTTTAGCTTTTCCCGATTTTGAGAAAGTCTTTCAAGTAGAAATAGATGCTAGTGGAGTGGTAGTTGGTGTAGTTCTGAGTTAGGAACAAAGACCAATAGCATACTTTAGTGAGAAATTCAATGATGCAAAGAAGAAATATTCTTCTTATGATAAAGTGTTTTATGCTATTGTGCAAGCCTTGAAAAAATGGAGACATTATTTGCTGCCAAAAGAATTCATATTGTATTCAGAATATCCTGCATTCTGACTCCTTATAGTTCATCAACAACCAGCCAAAGCTGAATCAAAAACATGTCAAATAAGTAGAATTTCTGAAAAGCTTTACTTTTGTAATAATAATAATAATAATAATAATAATAATAATATCCATTTTTAAGGTCACGGCCAAGCCAGACACCAAATTGGTGTATGAGACCTCCTTGTTTGTGGGACAAGGGACCCACCTCTGCGCAGCGATTTGACTGCTAAGTCTACGAAGGCATACATACTCTACCCCCCTTTGGTTTTGAACCTATGACCTCTTAGGAGGAAACACATTCTCTTAACCATTAGGCCCACTCAAGCTATGTAATAAAGCACAAGAGCGGTAAGTCAAATAAAGTAGTCGATGCATTGAGTAGGGTAATTTTTATTGTGCAAGAATTCAAAGTGGGTGTTGTCAGATTTGAGGAAATGATTGAAATGTACAAGGATGATGCAGATTTCAAAGATATCTATGCAACAGTTTAGAATCCACTGAGACATAATAGAATTGAGTGGTTGGACTATCTCATTCAAGGAGGCCTACTATTTAAAAGCAACAAATTGTGTATTCCCAAATGTTCCATGACGGAAAACATAATAATGGAGAAACATAGTGGAGGATTATCTGGTCACTTTGGACATGATAAAACATTTGCTCAGGTGAATGCTTTTTATTATTGGCCAAAAGTGCAGACTGATGTTAAGAAATTTCTTGAGAAGTGCAAGATATGTCAGCATGAAAAAGGAAGGAGTCAGAATGCAGGATTGTATCAGCCATTGCCATTACCAGACCCACTGTGGGATGCAATTAGCATGGATTTTGTTTCGGGATTACCAAAAACCCAGAGAGGGAATGATTCCATTTATGTTGTAGTAAAGATATTTTCCAAGATGGCACATTTCGTTACTTGTAATAATATTAGTGATGGAACACATATAACTACTCTATTTTTTCAGAAATTGTAGCATTACATGGATTGCCTATAAGTATTGTGTCTAATAGAGATACAAAGTTTGTAGGGAATTTCTGGAGAGCTCTTTGGAAGAAACTAGGAGCTAACCTTAGTTTTAGTTTAGCATACCATCCTCAAACTGATGGACTGACCAATGTAGTAAACAAAAGCTTGGGAAACATATTGAGAAGTTTAGTGTACCAAAATCCTAAGCAGTGGGATTTAGCACTAGCTCAGGCTAAGTTTACTTATAATCATACTCCAAACCGAAGTACTAGATTGAGTCCATTTCAAATTGTTTTTGGAATGAATCCAAGAGGTGTGTATGAGCTTAGAAATTTGGGTAAACACGAGACAAGAAGTGCAGAAGCTAAAGAGTTTGTAGACCATATGCAGACACTACAGGAAAATGTCAAAGGTAGATTGCAAGAAAGTAGCAGCAAATATAAACAGAGGGTAGATATGAAAAGAGGAGAGAAATAATTCCAAGTGGGAGATCTAGTGATGGTGTATTTGAGGAAAGAAATATTTCCTGCTACGACTTACAATAAACTGAAAATGAAAAAGATAGGACCATGTAGAATTAAAAGAAAGTTTCCAAGTGATGCTTATGAAATTGAGTTGGAAAAAAGGATTGGAATATCAACTATCTTCAATGTTGTAGATTTGTATCCATACAAAGAAGAAGAGACAAAGCTGCGGGAGGAAACTATAGGAGATGAAGTTAAAACTGTGAACTAGGAAGAAAAAATGCCAAAGACAACTAAGAAAGAAGTGGAAGTTGTTTTATAGAAGAGTATCCGAAAGAACCAGAGGATAGTCTTATTTCCAATATTTAGTCAAATGGAAAGGACAACCAGTGGAGGATGCTAGCTAGTTGACAATGGCAGAATTATAGAAGTATGGAGTAAGTCCTAAAAGTTTGAAGGATGATTCTTTTCTTCCTCGGGAGTCTGATGTAGGAGCATCCGAACTTAGCCAGCGATGTGAAAGTTCGTTCACATGTTGTGGCTAGACAAGTTGAACTTCATTGACCTAATTTGTCAAAAACCAGTTTTACTGAGAGGGTTTGATCTATCAAGAAATGAGTCGTATTTCATTATTGTAATAAGTTAGAAATTATCTTATTTTTGGCTCAAATATGATTTGCTAGCATAGGTGTGAGATAGAGCTAGTAATTAGAAGATTTGTTGTTAGATTGATTAAAATAGGGATGGAGTTGTTAGATACAGTTAAAGTGATATCCAATTGATAAAAGGAAGGAAAAATGTAATGAAAAGGGGAGAGGGATTGAAGAGAGGATTGAGTGGAGCGAGAGTAGGAATAGTTTTTGGATTGGGTTTTGAGACAGAGGTCTTTCATTTTTGTAATCAGGCCCAAGGCAAAGACTCTATAATTATTTTATTATGAGTAAATAATATTGTGTGTATGATTGATTATCAGTCTGTGAAAACCCTTGTACGTTGTCAGATCCTTTGTATTCAATAGAGTGTTATTTCCTTTTCTATTCTATGTTTCATGTTGAAATTGCGGGTCTTATAGAAGTCAGAGGCCTTTTCTATAAATCTCATTGTTTGATCTGCTTAAATCCTAACCATCGGATCACCTTTATCAGGTCGGTGGAGTTTATTATGTAGTTTCGGCCCCACAAGTGTACAACCCAGTTTACACTAAAAATGAGTGCAAAACATAGTCAGATTCGGAATCTGGACTTGAAACAATTCTATACAAGGATCTATACCATATCGGGTCTGTAACACTGATATTAGATCAGTTCTTTGAAGCATAAGGAGTCTGACAATTGGACAGTGCGATTTGCAATTGGGTGATTAAATCGCAATCATAGGATTGCGATCAATCGCGACCATTGGATCGCTAGGAGGTTTTGCTACAGTAAATGGTTATTGGGTGCATTAAAATTTGTAAGTGGTTTTGAAGGTCGGACCCTCGATTCCATTGAATCGTCGACACGTATCAAGGTGGAGGGAAAGAAAAAAATTTATCGGACGACTAAACCCCAGTCTATTTTCCCGCCCAAATTCTCCAACAACTATTATATCTCACAACTCTAGATCAACAGTCACCAATGATCAGTGTGTTGACTTTTGGGTGCGACAAGCACACCGATTAAAAAGGAAAATATTCATTGTTTCGGCTTATTTTTCAGTGTATTTCGGTAAAAAGGAAAATAGTTAGGTTATAGTTTAAAGGGGATCCACGGGGTGATTTTGGGGTTTCTTGAGTTCTGCTTCTGTGCTACGTCAGGAATTCACTACCCAACATCCCTAACTATCTGCGCCTCCTGAGAACTGGTGACCGGGCCAGGGCGAAGTCACCCAAGCAACATTCGATGATGGGTTCTTCCTTTGGCGGGAGGAACAAATCATAGTTGTAGATGACTATCGTTATGCAGACATAGACTACTGAGAGGACCTAGATCTCACCCTACCTGAGGGCATTTCATGCGAAAATATTGGTAAAAAATTTAAATTTTATGTTATTTGATTTGTTTTTTAATATTATACTTAAGAAGTTAAAAAATATTTTTTCAAGAAACAAAAATCTTACCAAATTATTTGATAATGATGCAGATTTTGGACCAATAAGACTTGAGGGTTTGCTTAGGTATAGGCATTGAGGGAGAGACGTGGAGATAATAGCAATTGAGACCGAGAGAGTCTTACATATAGTACAGAGGAACTTTGGAGGGTCTAACTCACCAGGTTCCAATGGAAGTTATAGAGGACCTCCCTGAGGGCCTTCAAGGGGGTGGTAAGAGTACCATGAGAGTGTGGATGACTCTTTTGACAGGTGGAAGTTTGTGTTGTCTTCCTCCATTATGCACATCTAGTGCACGGCCGGCAAACTTAGTTTTTATCATGAGGGCTTCACTAGGGAGCAATATCATAGCACGTGGGTTCATATTGGGGGATATATATTGAGGTAAAAATGACATAATATTGGGGGATATATAGGGGGCAAAGGGTTTCTATATTGGCAGGTATAAAAAATGGAGCTAAAAGTTAATGAAAACAAATAAAGGGGTATAAAAAATTGTTGAACACTGGAGAAGGTATGTTATTTTCTTTTACTTTGTTATCTTTTCTTTAAAACTCACAACTGTTTCACATCATGAGCTAGGCATATGACAAAAGAATATAATAAAATCTAGAAGATTTATATGTAATGTGAAATAACTAATAATTACCCTTTTTCAATGCAGAAAGAGGAGAAAACAGAATACTGTCATCCCAAAGGAAAGAACAAGACCAAGTTAACTACTGTCCCTTTGGCAGGGAACCGTGTTCAAACAAGGCGATCCAAGTTGGAGCGTAATAGCCAGAAAAAGGAAAAGGAGATCTCCAATCGAGGAAAAAGAACAAGAGGATAACTGCAAACTAACAACTTGGCAAATCCCTGAGGATCCTTTGATCTTGAGGGATTGCTATCTTAACAATCCTCTGCATTGTTGATATCTCTGCTCGGCTGTTATAAGAAGGGGTAGCACTGTTAGCTTGGGGGGGAGAACTATTGTTGTTTTTATGAAATTTTTCTTAGTACTTGAACTTTGATAATCGACTCTCTTTGAAGAGTGATTCATTGTAACTCTGTTTAATGTTTAATATATAAATCTGGTTGTTGTTCTATCGTTGATTCTGGAGTAGCCTTAAGCAATGAGTCCCTGGAGGCTAAGGGCCCGACCCTGGTGGATTACTTGCTCCTGTACCATATTTTTGATTCATGTGTGGTTTGATTTCTTCCATTTACTCTGTTCAGTAATCTAATGTGCTTTACTGTTTCTCATATCAGCTCTATTATATATACTTGACTAAATACTATTGTTATCTGCAACAAGAATGCTATGTTATCATTCTAACTTTGTATCGCATTATTGTTCCTTTTGACAATTGATATAACACTGTTGTTCCTTACAGATTGCCATTCTATTACAGGTTAACCATGTTGTATGTTCCTAAATCGGTACTACTGTATCATGTATTCTTAAATTGTGATTGTTGTTCATTTGGGATTGTTGTTTTGTTACAATTGTTGTTACTTTATAGCTGTGATTCATGCGTATTGTATCGAAGCTCAGATTATTGTTCCTTTTAATGTTAGGTGTGTCGCGTGTTTAACTTGGATTGTTGTACATTCATATTTAAGTTGCTATTCTATACTATATTTCTGAAAATCTACTGTTCCATTTCTGTTTTCTGTTCAATTCAAAGGATGTTACTTAATCCCTATAGATTATAATTATTTCCACACCCATTTTCGTAGGTTAAGGTTTTGTTGTTCAATCCTGTTTATAAAGATAGTTGTCGTTCCATTTCTTGTCATTTGAAGATCATCATTGCTTTGGTGTGCAGAAGGTCTGAGACTGTAGTGAACATCGACATACGCTATCTCGTTCCCAGTTTGATGATCCTTTCTTTGAGTGCCTTCTTGATTACATCAGTTTACAAAGGGAAGAGTTACTGTTACTGTACCCTTGACTGATAAATTTTTTTAGCTTTCTGAATCATGATTTGAGTCCTAGGTTTCTTTTTGCAAGTAGATTTCATTCCAAGCATCCATTTACTCTTTTATTGAGAGCAATATAGTACTAGCATTACTCTGACAAATGACCACCTCAAACTGATTACACTCTTTGAGATAACAAATCGTTCCTGGATTGACAATTAATGTAGGGTAAATAGAGGTGAAAAATACCCTTTTTACTGCTCAACATTTTGGCACCATTTCCGGGGAAGAGTGTAGCCATTTGTTTCTTGTCTAGAGTAGTGTAAGAACTTGCTAGGAGAGAATTCGGTTTTAAAAATGGAAGGGAAGAACCTGCGTGCGAAGCATGTAATAGCCTTGCTCCCTTGCCTACTTTCTTACAGATTTGTTGCTATTTTTTTGGGTAGAAATTAGCAGTTGATTTGTGTGCATGACTAAGCAGAAAAATCCAAAAAAGAATCCTAAACCTCTACCCAAGCCTGATAAAGTTAAGGGGCCGGTGACCCTTGGTTTATCAACCTTTATAGACGAAATCCTTAAGAAAGCAGAATCTCAGCCTTCAGTAGGGCCTAGAAAAGTTACTTCTAGACAATCTACTAGTTCCCTTCAAGCCACAGGATCACCATCTGTAGCCTTTGCTTAGGTGCATAGTCAAACCAAAGAGCAAGATTTTCAAGAAATAGAGAATTCTAGCCCAAAATCATTGCAAGAAGGGAACCTTAGCAACCTCTGTGAAGGGAGAGGAGAAACCGGGGAAACTAAAGAACCAAGATCTCCTCTTGGGATAATTTCACAATTAAGCAGTCTAGATAAGGGAAGTGCTACAAAAATTATCCATAACGAAGTTGAAGAACCTCAAGAGCCAAAATCCCCCTAGACATTAGGAACTCTCATTATCCCAAATAAAGGAAGTGGTGCTAAGGCCATTCCTATTGAATCTAATCCCCCTCATCAGCCTAGGAATACCCTCCTAGACATCCCAGAAGATTATTGGCACATATTTGACCAAATGGCCCAAAACCAACCAAGCACCCAAACATCCACACTGCAATATCCCATTGTGGACACTGCAACTAATGCTCCTACGAAAGAAATTCCTCTCCAGCATATCCCTACATTCCATGGCCTTACATCAAGAGATCCAGATGCATTATTGTTTTAATTTGATGTGCTATGTAGAGGTTATGACTATACCACCGACCCCTAGAAACTAAAACTATTTCCCTCTACATTAAAAGGGGCTGCTTTAAGATGGTTTATGGGGTTGGGTGGTGGTGTTATAAATAACTGGGATCAAATGAAAGAGTCTTTTCTAAAAAAATATCAGGATTATTGCAGGTCTAGGGAGCTAAAAGATGAAATATTTCAGATGTTAGCTAGACCAAATGAAACATTAGAAGAATATGTTGAGCATTTTCAGTATAATCTTCAAAGATCTCCTTATGCATCATTACCCTTAATTGATAATGTATTAAAAACAACATTAATTAGAGGAATGAAGGAACAATGGATTGAAACACTAAATAATATGGGAAAAGGAGATATTTATCAAGAAAATTTTGCTGACATTATTAATTTATGTATCAGGAGTTCAAGAGGTAGCAAAAGACTAAAACCTGAAGAACATGATCGGTTTGCAAGAGATAACAGAATTTTTGAAAAATGAGTAACTCGCGCAGAAATTGGAAATTTATTAGAAAATTTCAAAACTGACATATTGGGGACTCTGACAACGCAACTTGATATTATGCAGGCCAAGAAAAAACAAGCAGAGGAAGAACAAAATTTGGCAATATTCTGCCAGGTGCAAAAAGAAACACAACCACAAAGAATGTTCGTTAGATGCGGTTCAAGTTTGTGCCATTTGTACAAAATACCATTCTACAAAGAGTTTCCCTTCACTTCCTTAACTGAAAGAAGCCTACAGGGAAGTGGAAGAAGAGCCAGAACTATTGTACCTACTTAATCAGCGCCGTCAATGGCAGCCGCGACAATAAAGTATGTTCTCCGATCTAGCTTCTTCTTTTCAGCCTCCACAATATCATGCTTAGCAATATAATACTATGTGGCAAAATCAACCTCCATTCTCAAATTGGTCACAACAACCATTCCCTTCATCATCACCATGGCTGAATCAAGAAAGTCAACCCAATTGGCCAAATTTTCCTTATGCCCCACCATATCGGCAAAAAAATGTATATCTAGCGCAATGGTCTCCTCCTACTTCATAGAGTCAAGCCTGGCAGACAAACTGGCAAAGACCGATGAATCAGCTAGTAGGAACCATTCCGCTCCCTCAACCTACACTGTCATCATTACAACAAAACCCCCAGTATAACTTAAGGCTGCAACTCCCAGCCCAACCCAACCCTAATTTGAATAATAGACCAGTCCAATCTATTCAAATAATTGAAATACCAGAGATAGGAACAGATCTAAGGGAGTGTAATGACCTTCAATTAATATTTGGGCACATCATTGAAACAGAGGGAGATAAAACCGCTCAAGTTGAAAATTAGTTACCTATAGAACAACCATTGCAAGAAGAGGATGTGATTAGACAACAAATTCTTAATCAAGTAATCACATTTTCTCCTCCATTCCCAGAATGATTAATTATACCTCGACCTATACAACCTTTTGATTTTGAAATTCTAGGAGAACTTAAAAATCTGTACATAAAAAGTCCACTCCTCCAAGCCATCCAAGACATCCCAATATATGCAAAGACCATCAAAGAGCTATGTATAAAAAAACCAAGGAGGAGAATAACAAATAACCCAACAGTGCAAGTAGTTGGTACCCTATCCAACCTATTATCAAGAAAAGAAACGCCCATTAAATATGGAGACCCAAGAAATCCAATAGTAACAATACAAGTGAGTGGGCAAACTTTTGCAAATGCCTTAGTTAATTTAGGGGCTGCAATTAATATCCTAGCAACCACCACTTGTCAAAAGCTGGGCATTACATTAGTAGAACCAACTTCCACTTTATTAGAACTCGCTCACCGATTTGTGGTTAGGCTAGAAGGCACACTACATGATGTCATGGTATCCGTTGATTCCTGGGCGTATCCTTCCGACTTTCTGATAATAAACCCCAAAAACCGACTTGATGGACATCCATTGATTTTAGGCAGACCTTGGCTTGAAACCGCTGACGCTTATATTAGCTACTGACAAGGCAATATGACCATAACTAGAGGGGCTAATATCAAGAATCTAGCCTTGTATCCTCTAGCCCAGCCAAGTGTCACAATAATGAAAACTAACAAACATCCTGTATTATATGTCACCCAAAATATTAGATACCCATTAACCATAGAAGATGCCCTCGATTTCAAAGATCAAACAGAGGATGATGTCATTAACAACATTCTTAACTAGACTAAATCTAGATCCCACATACAATGTCATATGATAGAAGCAACATTTGATAATGAATTAGAAGAAGATCCTCTCAAAGACACTCATGATCAAACAATACCTACTACCTCTGTATCAAATAGAAAAACTATAGAAATTGAGCGAGGAAAAACTTTAAACATTAATGGAAACCTGACTCCAGAACAAGAACACAAGCTAATCCAACTACTAAGAAAAGGATGCAAGACATGTTCGCCAACCACAAAGGAGACTTAACCCTCACCTAAAAGACATTGTAAAAGCTAAACTTAAAAAACTTTTAGATGTGAATTTTACTTACCTTATCTCCGATAGTAAATGGGTCTCTCCACTTGTAGTGGTACCAAAGAAGAATGGAAAGTGGAGGATTTGTGTAGATTATAGAGAGCTAAATAAAGCAACACAAAAAGAACACTTTCCCCTTCCATTCATTGACCAGGTATTAGATACGTTAGCAGGAAAGAAATTATTTTCTTTCTTGGATGGTTTTGGTGGATACAATCATTCAAATTGCACCTAAATACCAAGACAAAACTACTTTTACCTGTGCTTGGGGAACATTTTCCTATAGAGTTTTACCTTTTGGCCTATGTAATTCCCCTGCTACATTTCAAAGGGCTATCCTCAACATCTTTTCAGATTTAATAAATGAAGGGCTCGAAGTATATATGGATGATTTTACACCATACAGAGATGATTTCGACCTAGCTTTGGACACACTAGAAAAAGTGTTGCAGTCATGCATTGCCACCAGGCTCTGTTTGAGCCATGAAAAATGCTATATGATGATGACTGAAGGAATTATTTTGCGTCATTATATTTTAGCAGCTAGAATACAGGTAGATCCAGCCAAAATTCAAATAATTTTGTTAATACCTAATCCTACCACTCAGACAGAGGTACATAGTTTTCTTGGATTTTCTGGTTATTTAAGAAGATATATAAAACATTTTCCTCATATTGTTCCACCTTTATATGCACTAACAGGGAATTTTGACTTTATTTTGACAGAAAAATGTGATCGCGCTTTTGAGAGTCTGAAAAAGCTTGTGTGAACAGCCCCAGTACTCCAAGGACCAAATTGAGACTTGCCATTTCAAATTTCATCAGATGCTTCAAACACAGCTATTGGAGCAATCCTTGGGTAGGAAGAAGATAGAAAACCATTTGCAATTTATTATATTAGCAAAAATTTGTCTCCAATTGAATTGAACTATGCTGTGACTGAAAAGGAATTTTTAGCTGTAATACATGTTGTCAATAAATTTAGGCATTATGTCACTGGATATCCTATTATTTTATATACAGATCACTCTGCCATAAAATATTTAGCAAATAAACCAATCACAAATAGTAGAGTAACTAGATGGATGGTTGTATTACAGGAATTTGATATCACAATAAAGGACTGACTGGGAAAAGAAAATCTTGTAGCTGATTTTCTCTCACAAATGCCAAAACCAGTGGATGCAGCAGTGGTCGAAGATTAATTTCCAGATGAGCATTTGTTCACTATTACTGTTAAAACAACCTAGTATGCTGATGTTGCAAATTATTTAGTAGTATGAAAATTACTGAAACATCTGACCCCCAATGAACGAAAGCAGATTGTCCAGCATAATACTCAATTTTCTTGGACTGGGGGCTACCTATTTCATATAGGGGTAGATATGCACATCAGGATATGTGTCTGTGAAGATTAAATTTTTGACATTTTGAAAGCTTGTCACGATGGACCATGTGGCAGACACATCACAGATCGGAGAACTGGTCACAAGGTGCTACAAATAGGGTATTATTGGCCCATGATCTTTAAAGATGCAAAGAAGTTTGTTCAAGCTTGTGATAGCTGCCAAAGAGTAGGATGCCCTGGACAGGCTGATGAAATGCCCCTGAACCCACTGCTAGTTATTGAACCATTTGAACGATGGGTGCTTGATTTTTTTGGTCCAATTAACTTATCATCAAATCAGAAAACATACATTCTGGTAGCAATAGAACATGTCACCACATGTGATGAAGCAGAGGCATTGCCGAGAGCTACAGAGGATTCTGTCATATAGTTCCTGTTCCACATATTTGTGTGATATGGCCTCCCAAGAGATATAATTACAGATGGAGGACCTCAATTTGTTGGTAATAAAATTGCTACCACACTAAAAAACTATCATATTCAGCATAAAATTACTACTCCATACCACCCACAGGCAAATGGTCAAGTAGAAAGCATGAAGAAATAATAGAAGCAATACTGACAAAAACCATTACATCACACAGATGTGATTGGGCTGCAAGACTACGAGAAGCATTATGGGCATACAGAAAAACATGGAGAAGTACTACTGGTTATTCACCATACCAACTAGTATTTGGAAAGGAATCCATCTTTCTGATAGAATTTGAAATACAGACATTATGAACAACACAAGAGGTCGGTCTAGATTTAGACGAGGCCTAGATTAATAGATTACAACAGATCAATGAGCTAGATGAAATCAAGCTCTCTGCCATTGAACATACTACGTTAATCAAATAACAACGAGCCAAATGGCGCGATGCCCTCATTAAAAAGAAAGTCTTCCGTGAAGGAGATTGGGTGCTCCTATATGATTCCAGGTTCCAGGATTTTCTGGGGAAACTTCAGACTCGCTGGTTGGGACCATACAAAATCCAGAAGGTACATGATAATGGCACTATTACTCTAACCACCATTGATGGATCTAGACATACCTTTAAGGCAAATGGCCACCGAGTTTGATTATACTGCAAACCACTTACTCGAGAATCCTTCTACCAGCAACTCCGTGAAGACTCTAACATGCAGATTCTGGTTGAGGAAGAGAAATCTTCCTCACCTTTAGTTCATTAAGTAATTTGACTACTCTTACACATTGTACATAATTCTTTTGTTTTGTATATATTTTTGCAGTTGTATAACATTTGCACTTTGCTATTCCTTTTGAAAAGAACACCATTTTCACCATTCTGTTGTTCCTTTTTCAAGGAACAACACTTTGCACTTTGTTGTTCCTTTCAAAAGGAACAACATTTTCACCACTCTGTTGTTCCCTTTTCAAGGAACAACACTTTTGCACTCTACTGTTCCTTTCAAAAGGAACAACATTTCCGTTTTTTTGTTGTTCCTCTTCGGAAGGAACAACACTTGCATTTTTTTGTTGTTCCTCTTCTGAAGGAATAACACTTGCATTTTTTTTGCTGTTCCTTTTCCCAAAGGAACATCATTTCTCGTTTTCTGTTGTTCCTTTTCTCCGAAGGAATAACATTTTCATTTTTTGTTGTTCCTTTTCCTGAAGGAACAACATTTTTGTTTCTGCTGTTCCTCTTTCCCAAGGAATGACGCATTTTCATTTTCTATTGTTCCTTTTTCCGAAGGAACAACATTTTCATTTTCTGTTGTTCCTTTTCTCGAAGGAACAACATTTTTGTTTCTGCTGTTCCCTTTTCCGAAGGAACGACATGTTTTCATTTTCTGCTCTTCCTTTTTCCGAAGGAACAACATTTTCATTTTCTGTTGTTCCTTTTCCCGAAGGAATAACATTTTTGTTTCTGTTGTTCCCTTTTCCGATGGAACGACGAATTTTCATTTTATGCTATTCCTTTTCCCAAAGGAACAACATTTTTGTTTCTGTTGTTCCTTTTTCCAAAGGAACAACGCGTTTTCATTTTTAGTTGTTCCTTTTTCTGAAGGAACAACACTTGTGTTTTCCGTTATTTATTTTTCGAAAAACTTGCAGTGTTTTGCTTGCGGTTGTTTTCTTTGCTGATATTCTTCTTAGTGCACAACAGTTTCGAGTTTTTCTTTCTTTTTCTTGCGATTTTGTACATAGAACTTGTTTTATCTTTTTCTTTTTTCTGTGTTTTATCATTTGAATCACTTCTAAAACACAGCTATACACTTATGCAATGAATATGAGAACTAGAAGATACTGAAATCAGCAAATTACATAAAAAATTACTATCTTTACAAGAATTTGCTTTGAATGGATAAGAGAAAAAAGGAAAGGACACAACTATTGATCATCTTGCTGTCACTATTCTACTAATACCAATATGATTGGTTATCTTTATCATGATGGTTCCTTCTAAAATCCCATAATCGTCTTTGATAATTATTAAGGAATAGAACGAAGGGCATATTTTTCTATTGAGATGTTAAGACTTCTTACACCATCCCTACTCTTAAGGAGTGTTGAACCACCCTTTGTGTATAAATAAGGAAAAGTACTTTATAGAAAGAGAAAAAATAATAAAAAGAAAAAGAAAAATGTTTATATAATTCACTAACATGGTTTGTCAATGAAGGATAGGGGTTCTCACTGGGAGCCAGCCTACCATGATCATAAGGATGAAAGTGAAGTGGCATTCCCATTATGGACACCACACCAGGGATATGATCCAAGAGGCACATCAGAAAAAATAAAAAGTCCTTGGAACAGGAGGTCTCATCACGAGCCAACCTTCCCAGCTTTCACTCCTTCCTAGTGAATGGCATTCTGATTTATCTGGTTACCAATCCAGCATAATGGCCTCCATTCTGACATTCCACAACACTTTCCTAAGCATACACAAAGGATCATGGTTCCATGGGTGAAATAGACAACTCTGTCAAGGTTATGGACACCTATGGGCAACATAGCTCTATTGATGGTATTGAGGTCACATTCTTTATACACCAATAGTAGTTATGAATCCCTTCTTCTACCTTTATAATGGATCAAATAAGATTAGGAACATAATTCCTTCGAACCTTTAATACATGAAATCTATTATAATCAATCATGACGGAAAAAGTCGACTGTGACTACACTAAACTTTTTGCACGTCAGTTGTCCTATCCTCCAAATCTCACATCATATCCCGACATTCCCTTATTTATTAAGCGATTCTATGATATACCTCGATTTTGGCAATCCACTCATTCTTGTAAACATGGAATCTTGGTATACGCTGCTCCTTTCTAACTCTGTATCATGTCAGTCTAGCATGCCACTCCCTCATTTGACAGCCGAGGATGGCCTATCACATTGCAGGGGGGGAGCAGGTGACCTAATAATTCACTGGCATACGTGTTAGTTTATCATTTGGAGAAATTTTACTTGGGAATAACAAGGCGTAACAGTATATTTTTTTCCAATTTGCATGGCTTGCTATTTCAAAGTTATTTCCGCGTTATGCTCTGCAACAATTAGCAGTAATTTGAAATTTCAACAAGCTTGTTGTTCCGTCATTTTCTCTGTGGTGGCTAACAGCTTGAACAACCTATTGTTCCATTGCCATCTCAGTGTTTTTACAGTTTTCTAAGCATGGGAGGAAGATCAATTCGTAGAGAACCACAAGAGTTGATAGTCTCTGATACCGCACGAGAAATCCTAACAAGGATAGGATGGATAGTTTATCTCAATTGTCTGTAACAGTCCAACAAGACCATGGCAATTGAACTTTTGCAGAACCTACAAGAATATCACTCCACAGCAAGAGGGAGACAGATAGAATTCACTGATGACATAATCGCAGAATTTTGGGGACTGCCAACCGTTGGATCTGTGTGGACTCTGAAGAAGGTAAGACTGAGAGACGCCATCAAAATCTTCCAAGGTGGAGGTCAGAACTTGACTCGAAGTGGAAAGGGAGTTCTACCAACAGCCTTGGGAGAACTGTGGGCAAAATTTACAAAGCTCATTCAAAATTACATTTTCTGTGAAGGTAGAAAATATGTGTTAAGACCACGCCACCTTAAGCTTTTAGCTATATTAAAACAAAAATGCATTGTGAATTTGCATGTTTTTTTAAATTCTTTATTACATGATGTTGCCCAAAGCATGAAGAAATCTTGCCATGTATAATCGGTAGTAATTCATCATGGGTTGATACGATTGATATTTAGCTATAGTCTTTCTCAGAAACAAAGCAGCTGGGAAGAACTGATTTTTACAATAAATGGGGGATTGGCTTTGCCAGCCCCCAAATGAAAGCATACTATAAGTACATTGAGTAGACCATTGAAATAGAGGAAATCCATTAGATTGGCATGGATCAGAGGGAGGCTGGAAAATTCCCAAGGGAACACCAGTCAACTGGTGGAGATAGATGATTCAGGGGACGAGCAACACCCGAAATTGGAAGGAGGAGAGAACGAAAGAGAATTGAATGATGAGGAAGAAATAGAGGGAGAGACTGAGCAATCTGGTCAGGCTGAAGAAGAAACAAAGCAATTTAAGGAAATCCAATTGCAAAATCTGCTGCGAGAGGATGAATTGGCCCAGATTCTAGCTAACATGGGAGAGTATACTCAACCTCTCAACCCACTAAACCTCCACACTAAAGAAGAACCACAACAACACTCTATTCATGATAAGAGTGCATCTGAAGAGTTATGTGACAAGGAATAAGAAGAAGAGAATCACTCTGGCCATGATGAAAGTGCATCTAGAGAGAAAAATGATAAGGATGAAGAAGAGGAACAATTTGTTCCAATTCAGAATACACTGGAAGAATTTTATGAAGAAGAAACGAGGGAAGAAGAAGTTACCCAGGAGATTGCAGAGCAAGCTAGGGTTTCTACCCCTGAACAACCTGATCAGTAGAATAATGAGGAAGCACCGCAAGAGAAAAATCAAGAAATTGGTCAAGGAGAAAGTCCAGGCCCAAGTGTGCGAGTGACTGTTCCTTCCAATAAAATGGAAGAAATCAAAAGATTATGAAAGGAACAACAAATATTGCTTAATATAATTGCACGAATTCGACAAATCAGGATTTTGAAGATGGTGAAGAGAGCAGAAAGGACCTCGGTGGTAAGGCATGCAACCACTCTAGAAAAACCCCTTAGGAAAAAATTTAAGAGGACTCAGGCCCAGCCTGCTATTCAAAATCAAAAGGAACAACATTCGGCTATTACCCATGTCGAAATCCAAGCAGATGACATAATGACATGTGACAAAGAAATTCAAGTAGAGGCACAGTCCTCTAAATAAATTCAAACCATAACTACGGAACGACAGAATAAGAAGATTCAAGTGAACCTCCCACTTACAACTACTATGTGGGATAGTGACCCGAGGATAGTAACCCTATGAGAGGGTTTGATGCAAGCCCAACAAGCAGTAGAAAAACTTACAGAACAAACTGTCTCTTGAGAAAAGTATGAAGAATTACAACAAAAACTAAGGGATGCCAATTTATCCAAAAGTCAGGCTTTTGAAGGATGGAGAAAGGAAGAATAAAGAGTCACAAAGGTAACTCATAGGCTAGGTGTAGTTATCAAACAAATGGATACCTTATGCTCTTTGTATACTAACGTCCTAGCATGTAGAGCACCTGCTAAGAATTATGCTTTGTTTTTAATGGAAAGTTATTTGCAATTGAAAATTAAGGCTGTCAAAGCAGGATCCCCTATATAAATAAACACTATTGATGATTTCATAAATTGTTGTAAGCACTATGGGGTGAAGGTTCAGAGATTATTATGCGATTTCTATTCGCACAACCTTGTGTTAGATCAAGAAATAGAGCAGAATCATGACCCTTTCATTGGGGATATCCAATTGTAGGCATTTATTTCATTTGGATTTAATCAAATAAAATGGCTGAAAGACTATAATGACTTCCAAAGACAATAAAATGGATTAGACTTATGGGTAAGAGTTGAGCCTAGAGATCCATTGCAGTTATGGAATAAACATAGGAACCTCATGAGGACTTCGGGCATGATTGAAGCATTAGGACCCATTCATATAGCAATCAATCAGCAAGGGATAGAATACTCTTTTACCATCAAAGACCTTGTTATTGCAGTTGCTAAATTTTGATATCGGACTTCTAATCCGAATATCCAATATAGGGAACCGTTTAATTATGAGAACTTTAAGCTAGTTGCTAATCGCTTCGGCCTCTATGGTGATCTTATTTTGAGGGAAGGGCCATCTTGGTTAGGTTGTAGGTTCCGAAGCCTAGTCATTTGGCATCTTACACCAGGATACCAAGCCTTATACGAAAAGCCTGAGGGCCAGATAGGACATCTTTTTCAGCACCTAGCTAGGCATCATGGCTGTAGACCTCCTCATGAGATCCCATCTCTAGCCTATTATCTCACCGCCTTGCATGCCATCTACAATCTTTTCATGAGGCCATGAAAAAGGGTAAGCAGGGGGGTGAGTTGAACACTGGAGAAGGTATGTTATTTTCATTTACTTTTCTATATTTTCTTCAAAACTCACAACTTTTTCACATCATGAGCAAAGAATATGATAAAATCTAGAAGATTTATATGTAATGTGAAATAACTAATAATTACCCTTTTTCTATGTAGAAAGAGGAGAAAACAGAAGACTGTCATCCCAAAGGAAAGAACGAGACCAAGTTAACTATTGTCCCTTTGGCGGGGAACCGCGTTGAAACAAGGTGATCCAAATTGGAGCATAACAGCCAGAAAAAGGAAAAGGAGATCTCTAATCGGTGCAAAAGAACAAGAGGATAACTGGAAACTAACAGCTTGGTGAATCCCTCAGGATCCTTTGATCGTGAGGGATCGCTATCTTAAAAATCCTCTGCATTGTTGATATCATCGCTCGGCTGTTATAAGAAGGGGTAGCATTGTTAGCTTGGGGGGGAGAACTATTGTTATTTTTATGAAATTTTTCTTGGTACTTGAACTTTGATCATCGACTCTCTTTGAAGAGTGATTCACTGTAACTATGTTTAATGTTTAATATATAAGTTTGGTTGTTGGTCTATCATTGATTCTACAGTAGCATTAAGCAGTGAGTCCTTGGAGGCTAAGGGCCCGACCCTGGTGGATCACTTGCTCCTGTACCATATTTTTTATTCATGTGTGGTTTGATTTCTTCCATTTACTCTGTTTAGTAATCTAACATGCTTTACTGTTTTGCATATCAGCTCTGTTATATATACTTGACTAAATATTATTGTTATCTATAGCAAGAATGTTATGTTATCATTCTAAATTTGTATTGCATTGTTGTTCCTTTTGAAAATTGATATAACACTATTGTTCCTTACATATTTCCATTCGATTACACGTTAACTGTGTTGTATGTTCCAAAACTGGTACTACTGTACGATGTATTCCTAAATTGTGATTGTTGTTCATTCGTGATTGTTGTTCCATTACAATTGCTATTAGTTTATAGTTGTGATTCATGTGTATTGTATCGAAACTCAAACTATTTTTCCTTTTAATGTTAGGTGTGTCGCGTGTTTAACTTGGGTTGCTGTACATTCATATTTAAGTTGTTGTTCTATACTCTATTTCTGATAGTCCTCTATTCCATTTCTGTTTGCTATTCATTTCAAAGGATATTACTTAATTCCTGTAGATTATAATTATTGTTGCATCCATTTCCGTAGGTTAAGGTTTTGCTATTCAATCCTGTTTATAAAGATAGTTTTTGTTCCATTTCTTGTCATTTGAAGATCATGATTGCTTTGGTGTGCAGAAGGTCTGAGACTGTAGTGAACATCGACATACACTATCTAGTTACTAGTTTGATGATCCTTTCTTTGAGTTCCTTCTTGATTGCATCAATTTACAGAGGGAAGAGTTATCATTACTGTACCCTTGAGTGATAAATTGTTGTATCTTTCTGAATGCATGATTTGAGTCCTAGGTTTCTTTTTGCAAGTAGATTTCATTCCAAGCATCTGTTTAATATTATATTGAGAGCACTATACTACTAGCATTACTCTGACAAATGACCACCTCAAACTGAGTACACTCTTTGAGATAAAAAAATCTTTCCTGGGTTGACAATTAATGTAGGGTAAATAGAAGTGAAAAAGACCCTTTTTACTGCTCGACAAAAATATTAATGAAAAAATAGATACCTACAATATTTAGTTAAAGTAGGGATTTTTTTAATTGGAAAGGTATATTGGGTACATATTGGTAGGGGGGTAAATTATGTGATTTTTAGAGGTATTTTCCACTATGTAGTCAAATTATGGATATTATTTAATATGACACAAATGCATGTGATATGTTAGAGGTTCATTGAGTGAAGCCCCCATGGTTTTTATATGATTGATCTTTTATGGAGATGATTAGGCTTAAGCCCTAATTTCGTAGGAAATTTGTCCACATTTTGTAATATTTTGAACAAATTATTCCTATCTATATACAGACAGTTTCTCGATGGTTTGATCATATATACAAATAATTTCATGGTATTTTGATTTTAATGTGATGAATGATTAATATGCCAATCAAATGTTTGATTAGCTATAGAATATGCAAACAAATTTTCTGATCATGGAATATGAATGAAAGTTATAAAAATAAATGATCTTTGTAATAATCTCACTCTCAAAAATTGGCGATGTAATAAAGGATCTCTCACACAATATATGTTGTTTATTTGAGACACCACAAGCTGTGAATCCAAATAAACTACTAAAGATTCAATATCAAAACATATTTCTTCAGATAGTAAATTAATGATGACACTGTATTAAGCAATATTATTGGATGCAGGACCGATACATGTACCTATTGCAATTAAAAATTGACCAGATGGATAGTATATTACCCAAGTGGTGGAAGCTAAGTTCTAAGTATGCCTATTAGCACCATCGGTAAATCCTAGATACATCATATCACCCATTGACACTTGCTAAATCATACCAAAATACCCCCATCACCATGAGACCCATAGACAAAAATAAAAAACTATGTACAATATTTACAAAATAAATAAAATGCTAGGAAATTGCCTAGGTATTATACTTCTTGCGATAGAGCCCATTTCTAAACTCAGACAACACATTTCTGTCAAAGTCAACCAACTCATAGGCACCTTTCTTCAAGACCTTTCTAATGATGAACATACCATACGACATAGGTTTGAACTTACCTGCCCCCATGGTGTCTTTATCTTGGCCATAGACCATGAAAAGGTTACCTTCAGAGAAAACCTTAAGATGCACAATCTTGTCATATTGGGTTTTTACTCTCTTTTTATGAGCCTCATTTATTGTGGTTGCATCTCGATGCTTCTCATCAATATGTTCCAAATGAATAAGGTGTCATTCAAGGCTAGATGTGTCTGGAAGAAGTTCTATTGCTAATTTAAGGGACATTCTATGGGGAAGATTGATTCCAAACCATTAACTAACTGAAAAGGAGTGAATAATGTGTTGGTCTTAACCGGCATATGCCAAAAGTGTAGGATATAGCATGATGTGTCAGTTGGATCTATCTTTATTGAGCTTCCTTTGCAGGATAATGTTGAGGGATTTATTCACAGCTTCAACTTGACCATTAGATTTAGCATAATACAAAGATGAATTCTCCTACCAGAATCCCAATTTTAAAGCCAACTCAAACATCATCTTGTTCTGAAAGTGACTGCCATGGTCAATGACAATATTCTTTGGAATACCAAAATGAGAAATGACTTGGTTGAAAATGAAAAGATTTGATGTCTCACCATTTTTAAAAAAAGTAGGCATAGCTTTGGCCCACTTCGTAAAGTAGTCCATTACTACGATAATGTACTTGTGACATTTCACCGAAGCCAGGCTACAAGTCGTAATATTAATACCTCATTTTGTGAACGGACCGATAGTGATGACGAAAAAAGTGGAGCTAGATAAGCGCACATTTTCCAAGTATATATTTGACAAGGAAGGCACCTTTTGACCTCTTCCATGTAATCTTTAAAAATTGAGGGCCAAAAATAGTCGGAACACAAAATTTTTTGGGTTGTGGCAAGCCCAAATAGATGACCTCCAGAAGATCCACTATGGAATTCATTTAAAATGTACTCAGCTTATTCTAAGGTTAAACAACATTTAAGTATTTAATAAATCTCGTGATGATACAAAGTGTCACCGATAATAACATAATTTTTTGCTTAGCTGATGCAATTTTATACGTTCATCCTTCAAAAAAGCTAGAAGAAACTTCGAAGTCTAGAGATATACTATGATGTCCCTATACAAAGGATATTGTGAATAAATGAGGAAGAGATGTTCATAAGGAAATGACTCTTCATAAACAACATCTTCTTCACAAGGAAACTCTGAGATTAGTTTTGCGAATACTAAAGATCTTTTAGATTTTGCAGACATGAATTCGAGATTGAATTCCTATAATATTACAATCCATTTGTTATATTTTCCCCCAATCACTTACCTACTAAGGAAAAATTGAAATGGGTTGACATTGTCCAACAACAAAAAAAATTCTAAGAAAAATATAATGAAGAAGTCACTCGACAACGTGAACTGCTCTGAAAGTTAATTTCTATATATCAGAGTACCAAAGTTCAGGACCGACTAAGCCTAAACTCAAATAGCAAACCGCATTCTCTCTAAGAGCATGGTATTCCTGAATGAGAACAACCCTAATGGTTGATTCTATTGCAATGAGATATAAGAGGAAATCCCTGTTATAATTAGGTGGACTAAAAAGAAGAGTAGAGGTCAATGCCTTTTTCAAATCATTGAATGATCGTTGAGTGAAATTATCCCAAACAAATGGGACTCCTTTTCTCAGCAATCTCATAAATCTTTTTGTAATCTCGACGTAATTTATGATAAATCTTCTTAATACATTCGCTTTACCTTGGAGACTCTAAAGTTGATGAACTATTAAAAAGGGAGGCAACTAAAGTATTGCCTCAACCTTGAAGCAATTAACACAAATACCTTCAGTGGATACTATGAACCTCAATAACTAACTGAATGTGATAGTGAAAACACATTTATTAGGATACAACCAAATTTTATAGTAACCACATCATTCAAAAACCAAGTGAATGTGATGTGGATGATCAATTATCTTTCGAGAATGAGGAGCTAGGTCATCCATATATGCTTCTATAATGTTCTTGATGTCATGGAAAGCATAAGACATGGCTTGTTAAAAGTGGATCCAACATTTTTAAGGCCAAAAGGCATATTTTTCTATGCAAATGTACCCCAAGGGAAAATAAATGTTGTCTTTTTTTTATCTTCAAGATGAATAGTTATTTGATTATATCCTAAAAAAATTCCCATGAAGGAGAACACCTCATTTCTAGCACACTCATTAATGATCTGATCGATAAACAGAGTTGGAAAATATTATTTAGGACAAGCCTTATTTAAATCCCTAAATTCAATGCATACACGAATCATTTCTTTCTTTTTATCAATAGGGACTGGATTCGAGACCCATTTAGTTGAAGGAACAGTGTATATGAAACCCGCCTTAAATAGATTTTCAACCTCAACTTTAATAGTTGATGTCTTCCTAGGATTTACTGGTCGAAGCTTCTGCCATATAGGTTCATCATTCTCATAATCCTTAATCTCATGTTGATTATTTATAGATCAATTCGAAAAATATCCTCATAAGACCAAGCAAACACATCTCAAAATTCTTTAAAAAGGCCAGTATAAATCTTGATTTCTTTAGGGGAACATGTGGCTCTGATGAAGACATTTTCGATAATAATGGGATTCATTGAGATGTTCACCAGAATAGTTTCTGAAATATTGGACATATTACCTTCAACAAAAATCTATTTTGGGGCCAAAGGATTTAAGATTTTTTGAACACTTCCAGTTGAAGGACTGGACAAGTTTGACTTGGGTTGATGCAACTCAGGGAGAAAATATGACCGGTGATGCAAATTATCCCATGATCTTTCTACACCAGTGATTTCTTTTAGGATTTCCTCTTTATAAGTTAAGACTATATCATGGCAGTTCATAGCTAAAGTAGAGTTAATTTTCTAGACCGAAGTCACATCTCCATCCACATCCTTCGATGAGAGAGGAATGGTATTAGTATCTATAGAAGAGACTATAAATTGGTACTGAATTTCTGCTACAAATATAGGGTATCGCATTCCACCAACTTTCCCTTCCTCTAATATGGTAGTAGAGGGGGGTAAGGAACAAGGATCAAAAAAATAATGGGTTTTGAAAGAACCTCTTCAAGGAGTGACCTTGGAAGATGAAATAACATTAATACGAGCAATAGGAGAAGGAATATCAAAAGTACCCATGAATGAGTAATACATTCTAGCTCCCAAATTCTCCATAGGTTTCTTGGTATTCTTTACAAAGGGGATGGTAAAATAAGAAGATGTATTGGGATCACTAGGGGAATAAGCCAATTTATCAATCATAACAATTCTCACCTCATGGGGAAAGCATAGGATGCAAAACAATGATGAAACAATAACATCCATTGCATAAACCCAATTTTGACCCAACAACATATTATAATCCAAATTGGCATCAATTATTCTACCTCAACATTCACAACCTTTCTTCGAACATGGATGAAAAAGGCAGGAAGAATTTCATGAGGTCTACGAGAATGACCATTGGATTCGGTAAGGAGAGTAGGGGAAGGAATATGTTCCAAAGATCTAATAGACTTCTAACATGACATTGACATGACGCATGTGGAAGCCCCTTAGTAAACTATAGTTCAAAAGATATTCATTTTCTAATATGTAGATTTAATCTAGAAAGCCATGTGATGAGGAAGTCTCTTCTTATCATTTGATATAACAATTGTTATAACAAGAGGGTTTTTTGGATCCATTGCTCTAATTGCAGGGAGCAATGCAATCCTTTATGCAAGCAATTATTGGAGTACCTATACCGCTGACATTGCACAAGGGATTTGAGTCAAATCTTCAATAATAGAGTAATTTTGGGCAACTCTAGCATTGGGATTAAGAGTCGAACATTTTGTAGAGTTGTTTGGCATCCGAGGTATAGGATCAACTATGGGCCTCCCAATATGGAGCAGATCTAGAATATCTGAAGAAGTCTTAGAAATAGAAGGTTCTGGTTCATCATAATCATCTCATCTTGTAGCAACATCAACATGGGACCTTACCATATAGGCAATCAATGTAGATTCCCCTTATTGGTTGCCCCCTGTGGGGGTTCTAATACTAACATTAGCACCCAAAAAAACAAATTTCCCTTTGGGAAAATGGTTAGTCAACATAGCCTCGGAACTCAAAGAACCATCCTAAGCTAACAAGCATTGAGAATCCTGAATCTTAGGGAAAATATGGGTTAGATGGTCCCTTTCGATTACTTCTTTCCCTCTCTAGTATCATTAATAGATCTACACATTCCCTTTCCTAGCCTTATATTTCTTCTTACCACGTCCCTTCTTCTTCCCATTGGATTGTTGGTCTCCTTTTGGGTTCAAAGATTTGACAACATTAATTGTTGAAGGTTGGGAAGGCATAGGCACTGATGGCGAAGCCTACACTGGAGATGCAAATTGTAAAGACAATTGTTGTAATTGATTTGGCAAGTTAGCTGTGCTACTATCGATCGATCCTACAATTCCATTGGCATGGGGTCCTGGCTTGGGTTTGGATAGATCGATATTTGATGAATGAGCATCAAGAAAAATCTTATAGAGGACTCCAGATTGAGAATATATAATTTCTAACTGTTGGGCTCTAAATATGGCTTGTTCTTCAGTGAACACGTTGGAGAGTGACACATCCTTACAAATTTGTGGCTGTAAAGATTTTAAAAACCATTCAAGAAGGAACTCATTAGGGATATAAGCCTTAATGAGATTATTTCTTATACGCAACTCTTAGATATGGTCAGAAATATGAGTTACTTTGAAAACTAGCTAAAAGGTCAGTTCTAACATCATATCGGATAACAATTGAAAATCATTTAAGAAAATAGTAGCCATCTTGCCAAATGTAGAAAAGGTACCCCCTCTTAGCTCAATATACCATTTTGTAGTGTTTCCAGTTAGTGTGCGTTGGAATAATCTCCACCTGTTAGAATCATCAACCAAGGAGTTTGATGAGAAGCATAAATGGAATGTGGTTATATGATCCGCTAGATATTCCCTAGACTTCCCTTCAAATTTAGGAATATCACATGGAAGTTTTGTGGGAACTGGAGGCCAAGCCAGATTATTTCAGATCGAATCATTTTCCAACTTTGAAAGATCTAGAAATCTCAAGTTTGCCAAGAATGGTAAGCGTGGAGGAGTTGGAGAATTCTACCAACTAAGAGCAAAAATTATGATATTATTAAAAGAGTATTCTAGATTTGAAGAGGCAACAGGTTTCCATGGATTTCTCATAGAGGGAGCCAAACCAGAAGGAAATCCTTGTAGCTCAGAAGTATTCGAGGGGTATCCACTCCTGCCTCAGGGTTACCATACAATGTATAGTTTTCACCTAGTGGGACATTGAAAGAAGGCGATAACCCTTGAAAAAGATTCCATGCACCAACTAACAGAGGAAAGACCTGTGAGGTCATTGTGGAAGGGAAGACCATGCTCCCCTACTGACCAAATAAATGGGACGAATTCCCAGCCCCTAACCGACTTATGGAAGGATTTGACCATCCCTAATCTCCTTGAAAAGGATTAACTTTTTGAGCCTGTCCTAAGTTAACTGATGGATTGGAAGGAGGGATGTGATTGCTTCCAAAAAGAAAAACCTTGAAAGGATGATGAACCACTTGCCATAGAAGTCATATATGTGGAAACAACGGATGAAAAGGTTAAGGGAACTGGGAATCCCACTAGGTGGCATCTCGAAAGGATAAGTACTAGTGAAAGAAGAAAAAGGTTGTGTTATCCCACTTGGAACTAGAATAGAGGTAAATCCAACAGCTATGTACTAGGTGTAGCAATAGAGATAGCAATAATACTCCCTCCTGCAACAGAAGGAGGGGTTTGCACACCAAAAGTATCTATAGCTGTGATTACACCACTAACATTGCCCATCTGGAGAAAACAAGGAGAGTGAATAGGGCTTGCTGACCTATGAGTCAGGGTACCCACGTATGATACAACATACAAAAGATGAGAAGGAAGGGGTGTTGAAGGAGTTGCAGGGGACTCAGGAACGTCTTCAATATCAACCTTGTCTTCTAATTAGAAAATCACCCTAGCAAGGACTGGAGCATTTCCGTCCAAATTATGAACTGCACTAGGTTCACAATATGAAATAAGAGCCCCTAAATCTGGACTAATCTCTAATGTGTTAGCTACTACTGGTTAAAAATCACCTGCATAACTCCTATGCCTTCTAGATGGAGCCTCGAAAATTGCAGGTGACAACCATTAGGGGAATTTTGAGGTCTAAATTGGGCCTCCTAAGAAAATTATAAAATAATATTGGAAATAATAAAATAAGATTAGATTACATCATTAAATTTTAGAGAGAGAGAAGAAAAAACTATTTTTTCAACTCCTATTTTCAACTTATCTCCCTATGGGTTTACTCAAATTTCGAGTGGAAACACTTTTTAGATGAATAATTTGATTCCTCATCCAAGGAGTACCCATGTTGCATACTTTTGTTGGACCCTACTACAGAAAAAATAAGAAATACATGAAAAATGTGATTGCAATCACGTTTTTTCATATATTTCTCATTTTTCCTTTAGCAGGATCCATTGAAAGTATGCAACATGGGTAATCCTTGGATGAGGAATTAAATTTCACATCCAATGAGTACTCCCACTCGTAATTTGAGTAAACCTTAGGGAGATGATTTAAAAATACAAGCTGAAAAAGTAGTTTTATTATTTTATTATTTTCTAATATTTTTACTTTTTTACTCCAAAAATGGTTAATCATCCCCCATGGTTGACATCATCATCTTGAATTGTATTGGTTCTTATAAAGTTTATTTTCATTGTACATTCTCCTTAGGAGGCCCCTTTTAGACCTCAAAAGTACCCTAATGCCACAAAGTCTCCTAGACCAACGAACATGTCGATCAACCACTTTTAAATGTGAAGAGAACTTTTTAAAGACTCAAAAAATAAAAACGTATGGAAATCTAGGAGAAGATAACACTCACTAAAAAGACCCCTAAAGATACAACCAAACAAGTGGCTTCTAGGTATTTCCATTCTGGGGGATTAGGACCAGACATCAAAATACAAGAAAGTGAAGATAAGGACCTTCCAAAGATAGTTTGGCATAATTACGACCCAAGTCTATTAGTAAAGGTATCAGAATGTTGGAGATAATACTGAGAGGGGGGGGTGAATTAGTATTATCAAATTCTTTTTAATATACCTTCCAGATTTATACTTTAATTTATTCTTCAGATATTGATCATTAGTTTGTATGTCAGTACCATATAATAATGAGCAAGAACAAGAAAGACAGATAATCACACCAAGGAACACCAAATATAAGGTGGAAACCCAATGTGGGTGAAAACCACCTGCTGCAATATGTCTCTATCTTCTTTCAATTAGAAACTTCTTTTACAATGATTTTGTACTGGTGCAGTCCTTTACCAGTACGCAGGATGCAACCTGCAGAGAGCTACAATCCTCTCTCGTTTTCCAGTCTCCCCTGGAAGGGAGCTACAACCCCCTTTGCTCTTTTTACTTATTTAAGGACCATGTTTCATGAATTTTCAAACTGGATCCATGGACATCAAATAATCAACAAGTACATATGAAACAACCAAACTCCTTATACAATCAACCAATGAATCACCCAATTTCTCAGAATGCTCTAAACAAAAAGTCAATACCAGTAAACTAAACCCAAAACTCTGTAGCAAATAGATAAAAGGTAACCAACAAATACTTCAAGGAAAAGTCCGCAACTTGACCAATATAAACCTACGGATACCCCCAACTCTTCTGTGTCTAGACTGCGCAGATCCGTACCTGATCTTTCTTGTGCTATGCGTACTTCTTTCCAGACCCGCACCTGTACTTTCTGTATGACAACGTACCTCCACACTGTGTCTTCCTCTGTGATGCGTACCTCGCACTGCGCCTTTGGCTTCCCTGCGTATCCTACGCACTGCACCTTCTTCTTCACTGCGTACCTCGCACTATGCCTTCTTTTGCGCTATGTACCCCTGCACTGCGCTTTATCCTGTGCTGCGTACCCCCACACTTATGCCTTGGATCGCCTGTGAACTTTTGGTTAGGGCCAAATTAACAGTCCTCCAATGTGCTTCAGTCAGTCAGATCTACAGATCTGTTCATGCGCCTGAGAGATCATGACTTATCAATAGATTCGGCTTAAGTTTTCTCCTTGATTTAGATCTAGCTTTTAAAACCAATCACCCAAAATTTCAGATCTTAAGATATTCAAATTTCACCAGTGTGTGGCCAAGAGATCTCCTTTCCTTTTTATAGGCAAGCCTTTCACAATACCACAGTCCAAAACCATAATAACATAATACCATGAACCCAATACTTGGGATCAATACATTTAGATGCAATACCATGGACCAAAACCATAGGATAAAAAATTGTCGGACTAATACCATGAACCATTCACGAAGATTCCCACGAGCACGCGCTTTTATGCATTGGAGAGAGTGAAACTGGGGTCCGCACCTTCTGAACAGAGAACCTGCATGCATGTCCGCACTCCTTGGTCAGCGTACCTGCAGGTCCGCAGCTTCTTCTAGGATTACCTACGAGTATCTTAATTTCCATGATTTTGAGTGCCTGAACTGAGATCTGCCACTAGAGTGAGTTGCCATCAAGTACAGCAGCTGTGCCATAGTACCAACCAGAATAATAATGCCAACAATCTCCCCCTTTGGACTTGATGGCAACCTCAAGATCCTCAATGTCATTCTCCCCCTTTGACATCAAGGACAAAGGGTTATGCTCCCCCTGAGAACATGCTTAGGCCTTTGCTTTGCTGATCATGCTCCCCCTGATAAACCAGATCAAGAGGAAAGAAATATCTGCACGAAGAACCACAGTCCACCAAACACCATAAATGACCGATAGAGACATATTGCAGCAATTTTCAGATCAGCATGAAGATCTTCTACCATAATGCCAACAATGCATTATATGCTCCCCCTGAACCTGTGCCATTCGATCTTCGACCAATCCTCAACCTAGAAAATGTACGCATATACCCCATATGAAACTTGCGTACAACCAACACTCTCTAAAACAGATGAGATTCAACAACAAGATGATGCATCAAAAACCCCGAGCTTTTGCCTGAGGTATTCAAAGGTTTGCCTGGGCAATGGTTTGGTGAGTATATCAGCAACTTGTTCCTTAGAAGGAACATACTCCAGCTTGACCTTTTGTTCAAGCACTTGTTCCCTAAGAAAGTGATACTTGATCGATATGTGCTCAGTCTTTGAATGCATGACCCGATTCTTTGAAATGTTGATTGCACTTGTATTATCACATAAGATGGAGATAGGTGGTGTACAAGTGGTTTGAAAATCCTGCAAGGTCTGCATTATCCAAAGGAGTTGAGTGCAGCAAGATGAAACAACCACATATTCTGCTTCAGCTGTAGATAAAGCAATCGAACTCTATTTTTTGGTGAACCAAGATACTAATCTGGAACCCATAAAGAATGCACCACCACTTGTGCTCTTCCTGACATCCACGCTTCCGGCCCAATCTGCATCAGTATAAGCATGAAGTGTGAGATTTGTATCTCTAGGATACCATAAGCCATAATTTTGAGTTCCTTGAAGGTACTTGAAGATTCTCTTTACTGCCTGAAGATGAGTTTCCTTTGGATTTTCCTGAAATCTTCCAACTATTCCCACTGCATGCATGATGTCTGGTCGGGTACCTGTCAAATAAGGTAGACTTCCAATCACAGAACTATAGGTGGGCTAATGTACTATTGCAGATTCATCATTTTCACTAAGACTACATCCTGTAACCATGGGGGTACATACTGGATTTGCATCTTCCATGCCATACTTCTTCAGAATCTGCTTGAGGTACTTGGTTTGAGACAAGAAGATACCGCCTTCATTTTGTTGGATTTTCAATCCAAGAAAATATGTCAGTTCTCCAAGCAAGGACATTTCGAATTCTTTCTGCATCACCACGGCAAAGCTTTGACTCATAGCTTCTTCATTGTTGCCAAAGAAAATATCATCTACATACACAACAAGTATTAGCAATTTGTCATTTTCAATTTTTATATAAAGATTGCTATTTGCTGAACCTTTTGAAAAACCTTGTTGATGAAGGTATTTGTCCAAATGGTAGTACCAAGCCTTTGGAGCCTGTTTAAGACCATAGAGATCCTTTTTCAGTCTACATACAAGATTTCGATCATTCCCAAGGATGAAACCATCTGGTTGCTCAATGTACACTTCTTCTTCTAAGTCCCCATTTAGAAAGGCTGATTTCGTGTCCATCTGAAAAACTTTGAACTTCTGAAAGCTTGAGAGAGTAAGGAACATTCAGATGGCCTCAAGTCTTGCAACAAGAGTAAAGGTTTCTTCGAAGTCTATTCCTTCTTGTTGAGCATACCCTTTACAAACAAGTATGGCTTTGTTTCTAATTACTTCCCCATTTTCATTTAACTTATTTTTGAAGATCCATTTTGTCCCTATGACATTCTTATCTTTTGGTCTAGGGACCAACTACCAAGTGTTGTTCTTTTCGATCTGCTCATGTTCTTCATCCATTGCCTTGACCCAGCATTCATCTTTGCATGCCTCTTTTACATTTTGTGGTTCAGTGGAGGAGAGAAATGCCAAATAGCTTGAGGCTTCTGCAATTGTTCTTCTTGTTTGTACACCTGCCTCCTTTTGCCCCAAAATTTATGATTCTCGATGATTCTTTTGAACATACCTGGAAGGAGTCTTCTGTTCTATCCTTATTTGTTCCTCTAGCTCTTCATGGGTTTCTTCTTCATGGGTCTCTTCTTCATCATCATTCTGATTTTGAGGGTAGTCTTCATCCTCTTCGATATTTTCATAATTTACTTGCCTAGGAATGTATCCTTTTTCATCAACCACTACATCAATGTTGTCAACAATTCTTCCAAGTCTTTTATTATAACACTTATATGCTTTTCTGTGGGGAGAATAACCAAGGAGAATGCCTTCATCTACTCTAGGTTCAAGTTTGCCAAGTTTTTCATCAATATTCTTAATATAGCATTTGCTTCCAAAAATTTTGAAATGCTTTACCGAAGGAGTCTCACCATACTAGAGCTCATGAGGAGTTTGAGTGTTGTTAACTCAGATATTTGCTTTTTTGAGAATAACAACCGCAGCAAATGCAGCTGCACCCCAGAAGGTTACGGGAGTTCCAGACTCATCAAACATAGCACGAGCCATTTGTTGGACTATTCTGTTCATCCTTTCCACCACTCCATTTTGCTGAGGAGTCCTAGTTGTAGAGAATTCCCTTCTTATTCCACGTTCTTCACAAAAATCAAAAAATTGATTTGAGGTAAACTCCCCACCTCTGTTGGACCTGAGGCACTTAATTTTGTAGTCTGATTCATTTTCAACCAAGGCTTTGAAGGATTTGAATTTTTCGAATGCTTCGTCCTTGTGTTTCATAAGTCCTAACCAAACCATCCTGGAGAAGTCTTCAATGAATAATATAAAGTATTCTTCTCCTCGAGGCGACCTTGTCCTAAATGGACCACATACATCTATATGAACTAGCTCAAGAGGCCTATTTGCTGATCCTTCCTTCTCAGGGAAGTTAGTTCTGGTTTACTTACCAAATTGACATGATTTGCATATGGTGTTGTTTGGAATTTTGATGTCTGGAAGACCACGAACTTCCTGGTATTTGCATGCTTTCCTTATTTGTGAAAAGCTTAGATGTCCCAACCTCTGGTGCCATAACCAGTGTTCATCATCCTTGCTCAATTAGCATTGTTGTGGTCCTCCTTCAAATATGTATAAATTATTTGGAGTTCTTCTTCCTTTGATCACTGTTCTTCCTGTATCAAGATCACGAACACTACACCCATCTGATCGAAATACTACCTCAGTTCCATTATTGCAGATATGGCTGACACTTAATAGATTATGCTTCAAGCCATCAACATACAAAACATTTCCAGCTTTGACCTTTTCTTTCAACTGAGTAGTGCCTTTTCCTTTTATGGATGCAGGGGTATCATTTCCAAAAGAAACTTTCTTTCTCTTTTCTAAAGTAGCATATGATTCAAGTTTTTCTTTATCACCTGTCATATGCTTCGAACATCCACTATCGATGTACCATAGATTTTCCTGTCCTTCTCCATAAAAAGCTATCCCACATATTTCTGGTTGTCGTTCCTTTATTCTCCATGTTCTGGTGCTTGAGGTTTGTTCCTTTGTCTGCCAAAACCTACTCCTGCATTCAGAAGCTTCATGACCGAAGTTATTACAAATAGAAGATTCAATTTCATTTTCAAGCGCCGAAAAGTTTTTATAGGTCATTTTCATAATTCCAAGCATACTTCTTTGTTTTTGAGCTTCACTAGTCATGATTGTCTTATAGGCAACACATTGAGCTGTTTTGTGAACAAAGTTATGGCAAGAGAAACATTGGCCATTGAAGAAATTCCTGCGACTATCATCCATCCAATTGTAGTTTCTATTGACATCCATTCTTGAAGAAAATTGGGAATATTTTACCTGAGGTTGGTTGTAGCTTATATTTGTCCTTAAGGTAGCTTGTCCCCGATTTTCTTGATAGTCTTTGTTCATTCTGGATGAAGACTGTCCCTCATTTACCTGATGATTTCTATTAGGCTTTTGCTCACTCCTTCTTGCTGCATCAAGATAACTTTTGGAGGTGGACGCTTGAGATGTTTCACCATTATATCCCAGACCTGTCTTGATTAGAGGGGAACACTGCACATTGATAATCCCATCCAGAGTTTCAAATCCTTTAACAAATTTAAGATTAAGGGCCTTTGTTTTCTCAATTTATTTTCTAAGGCCAACAATTTCACATTCTAACTTCTCAAGAAATTTTTCTTTTTCATCAAGTTCGAATTGCAGAGTATCAATGATCACATTCTTTTCTTCTAAACATGTTTTGAGTCTAGAAATCTCTTCATAAAAGCTATCCACATCTATAGCATCCATGTAATCATCATCTTCAAAGGCCATTAGAAGTTTATAGTTATTACCTCGTTCATCTTCATCACTATTTGAAAGACCATCACTATCTTCATGAGTGTAGTAACTTTTCTTAGTTACATTATGTTTCTTGTTCCATCTAATAGGTTCCTTCCCTTTGTCAGTTTTATCCTTATGAGGACATTTGGCAGCATATTGATTGACTCTCCCACAAGCAAAACATTTAAAAGGCAACTTAACTTTGAATCTTCCAGTACCCCGTTGAAGATTTTTGACAAAATTTGATTCTTCTTCCTCTTTTGACGCATGTCCTAACTCATAGTAGTCTCCTTTGCCTGAAGCCTTGAAAGCTTCTTCTCTCCTGTCTAATGGTCCTCCTTTCCTCGTTTCATAAGAAGTTAGAATCCTATGTAGCTATGACATGGTAAGTTTTCGAAGATTCTCCTTTTCTTCTATTGTAGAAACTTTAGATTCAAACCTAGGGGACAAAGATTTCATAACTTTTTCAACCACAATAGCCTCTTTTATTTCTTCACCCAAATTTTTCATATAATTAACAATATCATCTACACAAAGGAAATAGTTAGCCACACTTTCATCGTTGTGCATTCTGAGAATTTCATACTGAATTCTGAGGGTTTGAAGTTTTGCTCATTTTACCTGATCATCTCCTTCATAGCTCAGAACAATCTTGTCCCATATTTCTTTCACGGATTTATACTGCATAACCTTCATGAGTTCTGATTGAGATAGACATCCTAGAAGAGTATTGACCACCTTTTCATTTGTTTCATATTTCTTATTTTCAGCCGGATCTGTAGGAGTTGCTGATGGACAAGCATACCCTGTGTCTATGATATCCCAGACTTCTGTACGAAGAGATTGAAGATAGGCAGTAACTCTTACCTTCCAATATACGAAGTTTGTCCCATCAAAAATTGGTGCCCTGATTGATGCTTCCCTCTCATAATTTCTCATGATGATAGAACTTCCTTCAAGCGATCAAGCTTCTTCAAAAGGACTTGATCTGATACCAACTATTGGAAATAATACTAGGGGGGGGGGGGTGAATCAGTATTATCAAATCAGATACTTTTCATATTTCATACTCAGATTTATATACGCAGCTTCAGTTCAGTATATCCACGTATATACGTGACTGTGTTAAATGCAACCAGCGTACATGCAGTAATCTTATGATTCATATAGCTTATCTTTAGTAAATGCATCAGAACATTATTAACCTTCATGGATTTGAGACTTCTGCGATTTGCATTCTGTGTGGTTCAAAACGTCGATTATTAACCTTATTAACAGTAATTAGGTGTAGTAAAATAGTACAGATCATCACACATAAGAAGCATACATGAACACCATGATATAAGGTGGAAACCCAATGTGGGTGAAAACCACTTGCTGCAATTCGTCTCTTTCTTCCCTTAATAAGAAAATTCTTTTACAATGTACTGGTGCAGTCCTTTACCAGTATGCAAGCTGCAACCTACAAAGAGCTACAACCCTCTCTCATTTTCCAGTTTCTCCTGGAAGGGAGCTACAACCCGCTTTAGCTCTTGCACTAGCCAAGATACTAGTACATAGGTGCTGGCCTACAGAAGGCTACAACCTTCTCTTTCTTCCAGGGACCACGTTTCATAAATTTTCAGACTGGATCCATAAATACAAAACAATCACTTCGCTATCATTTCCAACCCGAGCCAAGCAACACAAACCGATAACCAGCAATACTAGATCTTCCCACTTCATCAGACATCCATTCCTTGCCTCCACTTTTTCCTAATGATCTTCTCCTTATATAGGTTAGGCTTCTCTCAATACCATGGTCCAAAACCATGTAGAAACAATACCATGAACCCAATACCTGGGGTCATCATTTCGAACCAAATACCAAAATACCATGGACCAAATACCACAGACCAAAACCATGTACGCACTTTCCTTTTGTGAACCTGCATGTATACGTATACGCGCCTTTTTCTCAGATATCCCGCGTATATATGCTCTTTCATCAAGTCTAACCCGCGTATACCTTTCTTTTGTCCTACTGCACTAGATCTGCCATCACCTGTATCATACCTCTAAGTGAGTTGCCATCAAGGACAACACTTTTATCATAATGCCAATAGTGATGGACCAATGGTGATGACCAGTGAACGGAACAACCCAACCCAGCTTGGATGCAGAAGGAAAGTGTCATGTTCAAGAGTGAATTGCTACCAATAAAGCTTTTTCAAGTTTTCTTCCCAATTTTCCCCAATCATTGTTGACCAGTACCTCTTTATTTTTCTCAATCTTGAGGAGGATAACATATGCTTGTTCTATAATCTGCCCTTCGGGCGAACCTATTGCTATATTTTAGCGAGCCTAGCGATAGTGATACTCGTTCTCGTATGTTTGGACGAGTTTGTCTCTATTTGGTTTTAACGAGTTTAACGACAAAGATAACTCGGTCCTTTTGAATTTTAGAGAGTTTGAAAGGGATGGAAAGGAGACTCCAAAGATTCTTTTTCGTCATGTAATCCCTTAAGTCCGAAAAAGCGTAAAATAATATGAAAGGGATGAATTTTCGATAGTTTTAATAAGCCAAACAAGACAAGCGCTCGATCTTTTTGTGTAATAATCCCTTAGGTCCAAAAAGATTAAAATCTAAAGGAGGGATAGCACTTTCGATGACTTTAACAAGCTGGAGAGGCTAATCACTCAACAATCTTTTCATATTTTACGAGTCAGTTGAAAAGAGCTTGAAGGAGACTCATTTTCGAGGAATGAGTGATGATTTTTGGTAGCAGCTGATTCGAGGTAAGGTTTGGAATTTTTCCAATCAAGACAGTGTTACAAGGATGGCTAATAGAATCACTCTTCGTAGATGTTCCTCGAAAGGGTAAACAATCATATGGAGGTGAATGATCGGCTAAAAATAGAGTGGAGGTGATGATGAGAACACGAGCAAGGCTCAAAAGCTGTCAATAACGCATTCACAATAGTTATTTACCGGTTCATTTTTTAATGAGCTTAAATTCTGGGGGAAACATTTGCTCATGACTTATGTTTATTTTTTAACGAGCTTGAACTATGTGCTAAAACTTCTCGTGGGGGGTTTATTTTTTAATGAGCTTGAACCTTGCGGTAACACTACTTGCCAGTCATATAATAAGGATGTCTCATTCAAGATGCCATTTTGAAGGGGCTTGCACCTTTCAAAGCTTTGCCCCGAATCCTTTCTTTATATAAGCTAGGAAACAACCAGCCTTACGGGTTTGAAGGGTTAGAGGTCCTATAAATTTAAAAATTAAATAGTCACTCTTCGCTTGCATGTGGAAAGGTTTGCATTCCCCCAGGTATAGTGAAAAATTACTAGGTTACCATGAAAGTTCCCCGTGTAGCAGGCAGAATGCTTCCTTGGCGATGTCTACCAAAATAGACAAAGGAGAGTGGGGTAGAGTTACTCGAGTGACATAACTTTAATGAAGGTATCTTATTCCAGCCTAATCCCATTTTCCTGTGAGGACGGGTGTGTCAGACTAGTCATATATCGTCCGCGGAAACATACTCTATACCTAAGGTTTTCCTGCCGAGACAGACCAGGGTGCATGCCCCCTGGGTTTCAGTCACATCCTCCTGAATCACTCGTGCTCATCAGGTGGACGGACTGGAGATCAATGAGACATTCCTTGCATGAAAATACCATCTAGGGATGGCATTTGACTATTTACAATGTGTGAACTGGGGAATGACATTTGGTCCGCGAGCTTGACCATTCTGCCTTCGCGCGGAAAACACATTACTCTAAAGAGCGAGGAGACGATGGCTCCCATGCAATAAATATAGTCGCATCCAAGGAGTAGATTATAATCCAAGGGTCCTTGAACTACCATCACGTTCATGTGAACGGTTTTCCTTCTCAACGTAATCAGCACATTTGGAAGGATCCCTAATGGTTGACTGGTTCCTTTATCGAAGCCTGTCATATTTCTCATTTCAGGAAAAAGCGATGGCGAACCAAGTGCTTTCCAAGTAGTTGAGGAAAGGATACTCATAGAAGCTCCTTCATCGATGATGGTACCAGCCATGACCATTCTATAAGCTTTTACAATGATCTGAAAGGGTACACTAGCTGGTAAACGGGGTCTGCCTAGTAGATTCCAGTTGAAGGAAATGACTAGGTTGCTTGGAGGTGGGACCGAATAGATGGCCGGGTATGACTCTGATGAACTTCCTTCCTATGACAAAGGAATGGGTGGACTACCCCCAAGTTCATCAGAGTTTGTGTTTACGAAAAGAATTTGAATAGTGTCGTTCTCTTTCTGTTCAGTGACGGTATCATTCGAAGGTGAACACTCTGAAGGCAAGACCGGGTCAACTGCCATCTCGACCTCTTGACTTTTGTCTGGTATGGATTCAGAGGGTCCATTTTCAATAATAGACACTTTGGCTGACAACAATGATGGGCCGGCCAGATTTTCAATCAGTGGTGGACTTGGCAAGAGTTTTTTATATCCAGGAGGGAGCCATAGCAGTGAAGAAGGATGGTCATCCAAAACTCTTTTAGCTTCGTGAAGGAAGGGACAATGATGGACGACGTGATTGCTTTCACACAATTTACAAGGAAATCTGCGATTCCTTTTCTGTCCAGGTGCTTCACTTTCACTGGTTGATGGTGTGCATTCTACATGATCATCAGAGGTTGATGACACCGGATTGTGCAAATGAGGAGACTAGTCCCTTAAGATCCGTGGGATGCAGGGGAAATCTCGGTGATAGTGGTCTCCATTGCAAATGACATAAGGAGATTTAGGTTTAGATGGTGCAGTGTGAGGATTTTCACTAGATGACGCTTGGTTGCCCCCTTTCGGTTTTGGTTCCTTTTTCTTCTTTTCTTTTTTCTCTTTCTGCTTCTTCTTCTTCTCAATCACTTGATTATTAGTTTTACCAGCTTTATCAGGTGAAGAGGAAGGAGGAGAGGGAGAATCAAATGAAGTAGAAGGTTGGGAGACAACTTTGGTATCATCTAATTACTGACTAGAATATTCAGGAATTACGGGATTCTGAATGACAGAGGTAGAGAAGAGCCAGACAGGCAAACCAATCGTCAAACCTGGAAGTGACAATGTGGCCATATGGGGTGTACCAACATCTGCCCAAGAGGAGAAGGGACTAGGATTTCCTCCAAGGGGAAATCCTTGGTTGGTAGACTCCATTTTCTCAACCTTAAAGACCAATGAGGGAATTTGTAGATGTTATTCGCGATTAAAATTAAAATTTCTAGACGCTTTGACACCAACTTGTTTTTTCAATTTTAAAGAGTCAAGAAAACAAAAGATCGACTCTAGTCGCCCTTCGCTTTTAGTGAGCCTGAAAGTGACAAGTGCTCTAGGACCTTTTCTTTTAAGGAGTCTAAAAAGGAGAAAAAATAAAAAGCTTCCTGGAGATCTAGGTAGAGGGGATTTACCAAATCAATCGCAAAAACTATAGAATAACTTTTTACGGCTTATGGCAGTCATTTTCCTGAATCTGTGTTCAGTGCATTTGCGATTGATAGGGCGACGACACAGCTTCCTTAAGATAAAGGATTGTAGCCTATGTGTGGTGGTCTCCCAAAATATTAACTTAGATGGTACGTGGGAGCATAATTCCGTACTAGCACTTGCTCTGTTCAGAGTGGAGGAATCTACCCAGAACCAAACAATGAAAACATAGTTACTAGGGTTTTACGACGCCCGAAATAAAGTCTCTTAGCCCTATTACCTCTAGATGTTGTGCGTTAGGTTCCAAAGCATTGTTAGATTCATTAAATTTATTTTAAGTTGATCTTGCTTAAAAATTTGCCTTTCAGGTTCACCTCATGATGTGTATATAATTCCTAAAATGTATTCTAAGATGATAAAAAAATGTTTAATCCTCTTTTGGCAATGAAAATCCTAGCTACTAAGGAAAGAAAGTTAAGAATCTTTCAGCAAAGAGCACAGAGCACACGCTAAATGAACTGTCCTAAATCAAACCAAGCAGTCTAAATGAAAATGCACATGCATGTATTTGTTTTCATCCTTCTTAATGTATGAATGACGATAAGAAAGAAAAGTGCAAATCTGAACTATTTTCAAAGCGACAATACTCAACAAATTTATTTTAAAAATGAAGTGAAGGTAAGAAAGACACTTTGCGATTTCGAAATAAAAATTGCTTTTCAACATTTTAAAAACTATTAATTCAAATCATACGCAATAGTAACTATATAATCAACTATCAAGAACAATGGGATTGTCTTTTATGATTGAAAACAATAGCTACGACACTTTCAGGTCAAGAAACGACAGTTCGACTATGCTACTTTTTTGCAAAAGAGAACTGAAAATGGCACACAATACATAAAAACACTTATAGTTCTTTGCACTATGGAGGCAGAATAATGTAAGAGAAAGGGGTTTTCATAGAGACACACTGACCATAGACAACAAAACTCCTGAATAGGACTGAAAATAGTGAGGAAAAAACCAAAGTCTGAAGTTAAAGTTAACCTTCCCTGACCATCACACCTATCACACAGTGAATTCAGTATGCAGCGCACTTACTGCACCTGGGAAGTACGATGCATACAAATTTCCTTGAAGGCAGGGTGCGATGGTACCAGTGCAAGACTTTGAACGAGTTTTTACTCACAATTTGCAATTTAGTTCAGGGATTTAGGCCTAGTAAGTGATGTTCAGTATATGTAAATCACAGAGGCTGATCTAAGGAGGTTACTAGAGCCACCACTTAGGGCAATTAGACTGTTTGCAGATCGATTGTTTAATTCATAAACAAAACCGGGAGATAGACTGAAGCAGCACTGATCTACTTTGAATTTGTATAAAAAATGCAGTTCGAAGGCTAGCTGGCTTGGCTTCAGGCTCCGTCTGTAAGTTTATAAAAGAAACAAAGATAGGCTAACAAACAATCTAGTCGCTCCCCAGTGGAGTCGCCATTTTGTTACCGGGAATTAGTGTTCCAGTCAGATATTGTTATTCCCACTAAGATTTGGTTAGCTTATCTTAGGAAACAAACAAGTTAAAAGTCTACTTCTCATTTTTCCTTTATGAAAAATAGATAAGAAGTGGAAAACCAAAGGAGACCAACCTTTAGTCTTGCGCTTTGATTTCCTTGTTGATTTCCTTCTCCCTTTTGATAGAGCTTTTACACTTCTTTCATCATCTACCTAGCTTCAAAGAGCACCTGTGGAATCACAAAACCAAACATACTTACTATCAAAGAACAAAGGGATGTCTATATTCATAAATAACACAGGACCAGATATGTGTTAACCATACAAATGCATATATAATGAACATACAAGAATATGGGAGGAAAAACTTGAAATAGATGCTTTATTAAGATCAAACGTAGCAAGAGGATTAAACCATATGTTCTGGACCGCAACATCATTCCTCAGGCAAGAAAGCCCTCTTCACCTCAAGTAAAGCTTAGATCACCCAACACTATGAATATACACCAGAAAACCAACAACACTTCTCTACAAGATACAAGATTCCAGCCTCTGGATCTCTATGATTAGGGATCCATATATAGATGATTATAGGGAGGTGAGTCATCTTATGGGGTCTTGATTAGTTTCTTCTCTCTAATAGTTCCTGATTCCACTTGGAGAATGATGATCTCTTACTCATCCCTAGTCGAAAACAGAGAGGCAAGTGTGAGAGGGGAAGCTTTTGGAAGATTCCATGATCTTCCACCTCGCAATTTGTCCCTACCACTTGTCCATCCCCAACCATCGCACCCTACAAAGGAGCCATTCAGTATGCATTGCACATTGTACACTAGGAAGGTGATATGCATCGTACCCTCTGCACTTGGTTTTCAGTATGGTCCAATTTGGACCATTTATGAGTAGTTTTCAGTGGAGAACTTCTGGGAGATGATGTAATTAGCTGACCTTGTTCCTTTAGGTAGTGAAGAAACACTTTTAGGGACTTAGGAGCCCTCAGTTATGGACATTTAAGATTGGGGTTGAAGTGCCCAAAAATGTCTATAATAGTTCTTCACATCTCACAAGGAGAATGCCATCCCTAGTTGGAGCCACTGTTAGGGTCCTATAATTTTTACAAGATTACTTGATTATAGTTAATTATTATTATGTTTGAAATGTTGTAAATAATATTTCATCCTAAAAAATATTTCCAAAGCGACACTAAGTATTGAGATTTGAGGAGATTTTTTGCATGACAATGTTTGGATCAGATCAAACTGCATGTGTTTTTATCAGAAAGCGCTTTGGAGTAACTTTCTAATGGTATATCCTATGCTCAAATCCGACTCCTGGATTGAAATATAGGCTGGAACGAAGTTTGCACTTCAAAAGAAGATAAAGGCTTGAGGACTATTTCTTGTACAGTTTTAAATTGTATTTGCAATTATCATTTATTAAGAAATCATTCCCCCCTTTTTATGAACATGCAATACGATTTTAACTCTAAGTCAAGACCCGCAATGCACCACCACATTTTCACAAAATCCTGTTCATTCATAACTCTAGTCGTAATCCATTATCCCTCTGTTATCATAATAATTCCCAAACTCTAGTCGTGTAATTATCACATATATTAAAAAGTCCCAAACATAACACTTGCACTACCCCTAATGCAATAAACTAGAACACACTCTCAGACGCAAAATGGCATAAAACATAATCTAATAAGATATAGGGTCTTCCATGTTCAATCCCCCATGTAAAACATAGCCCCCTCCCAATGCGATATATCATATGGTGAATTTAAAAGGTTTTCGGGTCTGGCATTGCGGATAATTTCATATATATAAACAGAGCCTCTGCCATTGCCACTGTGATATGGTACAGGCCCATCCCGGATGTGTTTTGTTATATATTATCTTTACAATGGCCTTCAGGCCCGCTCTTTTGGAAAAGAACTACAAAATGTACTATATAAGCCCCGACCCTGGTGTGATTGTGATAAGAAAAAGGGCCACGTGTTAAAAAACCCTTCATCTCTCAATGGCCCAATCAAATCCACCCAGATCAATGACAGAGGAAGACTTCGGACTCCCCTAAGCTCCACTTCAAATTATTCAAAGGGGGGGGGGGTACGAAATCAATGCTACGTGTCATCCTCTCAAGACTTTGGACCACCCCTCTCTCATATGTCACTGTAGCAACTCGCCCCTCTACAAAGCAGATTCCTTTGACTTTTCATACCCAACTCCACCTCCACTTCATCTCCTATCCCCCATCCACAATGCACCAACTCATCCATGCACGTGCACTACCCGAAAGTATATCTGTTTCCCCCAATCCCCAGCTGCCACATGGCCCTTCTTATGCATCGATTTGTGATTCGAAAGAATCGGTCACCCTTTGCTGCAGTTATATTATTATTAAACATCATAGCTTGTTAATATTAATTCACTAATTTCTGAATATTCTATAAACAACAACAATTAAATTAACATAAAAGGGAAAATGGTTAAAATTGAAATAGCAGAAAAAAAACAGTAAATGGATAGAGGACAACGATGACACTTTCAACACATTTTTAGCAGCAGAAAAAAGATAGAGGACAGTAAGATAAACAACATCGCATATTCAACACAACAGTCATCAAATAGAACATAGTAGAATAGTAGGATTGTAAGACACATCTGCTAGCAGGACAAGCAAAATTTCTCATTTAAAGGCCTACTCACTACCAGAATACCCATAAATAGCATCAACACTCAGCCTGCTGATATTTTTTCATTTAAAAATAGTTAATTCTATTTTTATACTTTTTGTAATAAAATCTTGAATTTTGTTTCAAGATATTTGTAACAAATCTTGAGATTTTAAATCAATCTATTTCGTAATAAACTGATAAATACTTAATCATTTGAAGTAATAGTGGTTGGATTTTGTACATAGGAAAGCTATTGTATATTTTTCAAGCCTCAGTGGGCTGATCAATAATAAAAAGGACATTCTTCATAGAATTCACGTGTTGGACTATTTGGTGAAGTGCTTCTCTCACTGTCCATGTGTTTATTCCTTGGTTTCCATACCTATGTGTTCTTAAATCTGAATTATTTTATAGAGCGTTGATGAACATAATTTCTTGAAAATACACTCATTCTAGCTGTAGATAATTACAATGGGTTTTTTTCTTTTTTTCTTTTTTGATATCATGTTAAATAATTCTTAACTGGTCTTTAACTTCAATTGAAACGATATATTTTATCCTATTACACTTCATTTAAATATAAATGATTTAGTTAGTTCAACTACCTTTCCCTATGAAACTCCTTTAAAAATATGAGACATATCCCTATTAAGTTTATAGACTCCATTGCCCAATGGCTCTTGCCTTGTTATTCCAACCAAACCAATTCATAAGCCAACCCTCGAACTTTCATAACTAGCCTAAGATCTAAAAACAAAAATGTTAAATCACACAGAGAGAGCCTTCTCTAAATCTAGTAGGGATAGATCCCAACTTCCAAAGTGGTTTCTGGTTACTTTTGTGATTTTCTTCTACAACCTTAGAAAATTATAGAGTGCTAACAAAGTATAGTCATTTAAGCACTTCTATGATCTAATCAAATCTTTTTTCCATCATTTTGATCCTTAAGATCTTGACAAGAAAATGTTAACAACAGAAGGCCCCACTTGAATAGCCCATGGATTTTTGGCAGTGCTTCAATTTTCTCGAGTTTGCAGCTTCGAAAAAAGAGATGAATTTCCAATATGTTATGGATAGATTTGAATATTACCTTACCAAATCACTCTATCCCGAAATGAAGCTAATGTTAAAACCCCGCTCAACATACTTCAGTGATGGAACTTCTCAATCACAAGTACACACAGTCAATGTCATAAGTGACTCTCTGCCTTCCCCTCATCATAAAACTCCACCCCCGCAGAGTGATGTTGGAGAACATGCACACACGTTTGTTCAACTGTTGCATCCTCCTACCATCACTACTCTTCATTTCTGCGTAGATTTGGTTGGGAAGCCCATGGGTTGTCACTTGCACTTGTTACCTCAACCTCTGTCTCCGATTTTTGTTGATCATTTGGATTGCACTGTCTTGTGTTCTTCTGTTCCGAACTATACACTCGTTGTGAGCAAGGATCTAGCCATCGACGAAGTTAATGTTGCACAACCAACTTGCGTTGTCATTTATGATGAGTATGACTGGGAATATGAACATCAACTTGTGCTAAAGGATGACCTCCTTCTGTACGCACCTCTTCTGCTTCTTTTCTGACATCTTTGGTGATTCTGTTATCTTTGATTTTCCTTGTGTAAATCCGTCCATGGATGAATCTACTTCTAATCATTTACAAAACACACTCGATGTCAGTCCATCATCTAACAGTGGGGAGGAAAAATTCTTCATTTAAAATCCACTTGATTTTCCATCATCATTTTTGAAAACGTAGAGGATGAACATTATTTATTCTCATCTACCCTTCTGTTTGATTCATTAGATCATGAGGTTGTTGATAAACTCATTGATTTTTTTTATCGTAGTTGTCATCATCTATTTTCTCTTGTATTCAATCACAATGTTGATCCTATCATTGTTGATCTTTCAAAGCCACCTATTTATGATGATCTACCTTTCAATGAAGTCAAAACCCCATAGACGGTCGAGGCACTTCAACCCGAGCTAGTGGTGATGTTAAGCCCTCACTATCCTAAGGTTAGTTTCACTTTTGATTAGGAAATTGTTAAAAATCATCACTCATTTGTATGCATTGAAGATGAATCCAACACATAGATTTCTCTTCCTCCCCTCAAATGACATGATGCCATCACTCATGCATTGGATGAATCTTACACACCAAGCACACTTGCAAGAGGCAAGTTATATCTTTTTTTCATGTTTTCTTGCATGCCACAGTTAAGAGAGTGCATATGCTTAACATCTACATGAAGTTTATCACAACACCATGGTAAGTCCATAGAGTGCTTGTTGTGTGCTTTCACTCATTTCTTTTTTATGGACGCATTTAAACTTGGAGTGTGTTTATCTTCATTGTTATATCTATCATGTTTGTTGGTTCCCATGAGTGTGTCATTTTCGATCCATCCCTTCACCAACATGGATCAACTAATGCACTGGTGGCTGCATTGGAAGTATCACTTCACGTGAGTAGGCCCATGCACCATTAGCTTAGGTGTAGGAGTAGTGTTTTATTTCGTCTTGTTTCCTTGCATGCATTTTTTCTTTCTTGCTTGGTTTGTTTGTTTTTCTTTCCCACTTACTTTTCTTACTTGTTTTGCTTTTGCATTTACTTCTACTCTTTACTCTTTGGTTTGTTTCGCATGAAACCATGACATACTCTTAAGACAAGCAAGGTAAAGCACAAGAGGACTTGTTCAACTATCAAGACTTGGTTGTCTATTGTCCTCTCTCTTTATGTAAGAAATTTTTGTCTTTAGTCAGTGATACACCAATGGAAAATATGTTATATTCAAAGTCTTGGTAAAAACACAACACTTGCGCACTAACTAGTACCACCTACTCCACTTGGTTGTTTTGGGTTAATCCTTGTCAACTCAGTCAAGTAGAGTAAGGTGAGGGGAAAAAGCTTAACAAGTATGTCAGAGGTATAAATAAAATAATTCTCTGAAGGAACAACCTCTTATGCTCTCAATAAGTCAGGATCTCTCTTCCACCTCTAAAATAAATAAGTTGATATGCATAGTTCTTGAAAAATGAAAAATGAAAAAATGAAATTGTGAAAATTTTGAAAAAATGAATAAGGTGAACGAAGAGAAAGGATTGTTGTGCAAAGAGGTGATGCAAGTAGCTCCGTCAGGGTATTGACCAGGCTCGGTAGAAAAAAATTGATGCTTGTGTTCTTCAGTGACTCTGCTGGGGTACTGTCCAGGCCTGCTTGTAGTGGAGCAACACCATAGATGAAACTTAAACTCTAACGGTCATATTGCTTGTGTAGCATTATACCCCTCGTCCCCAATCGAAACAACTAAGTTGAATTGGTTTGGAATGTGTGCTAACCGATCAAGAGCATGGTGGGTGCTACATCTTTTAATCAATTTAATGTGAAAACCAAGATGATCAGAGAATTGAACAATAATTCTGGAGGAGTTAGACTTTCTTTTCATGAAACAAGGTCCATTTAGAGAGTTGGAGTTCTACCAATGTGCCGCCAAGTGTTGTAGCGTCTACAACCACCCTAAAAAATGTTTCCTTCGCTTCATTTTGGAGCCTCCCTACCAACCATCCTTAGCGGCATGTCTTTCATTGTCCAGGTACATATGCTTCAGTTGAGTTTCAGTGGCTTATCATCTTGTGTTTTCTAGCTTGTTTTCTTCCCACCTATAAGCTGACATTCTTGAGCGTGGTCATTTTCTGGTTGTTGTGCTCACCTGGAGAATTGCACAAATCGGGAGGGGAACCAACCTTCCTCTCTAGAGTTGCGGAGACAATCTAGGTAGTCTACTGCTCTCCAGAAATGCACAGAGTAGCTAGGCAACCTTCCCTCTTGAAATTACACAGAGCAGCCCATCACTGGGGTTGCTATCAAATTTTGCGCAGTTCTAGGTTATAGCCAGGGCTTCAGTCCAAAAATTGCATAGAGCTTGAGGGATAGCCGAACCAACCCGATCCAAAAAAATGTACAAAAGTCACTCCAATGCTTGTAGTCTATTGCATGTTCTCCCAGGTTGACCAGTTCCCTTCATGACTGACCAATATTGATTTTCATGGATGGGTTTCTTTTCCTGAAGAAATAAAAAAGAAAAAAGCCAAAAAGAATCCCTATATTTTAGGGATCCATTTTTAGCAGTTGTGCGTTACATGAAAAAAATGTTTTAGAAACCTCTCACCAAGTGTCACATTTTCCTAAATTTGTGACATGCGCATCAGAAACCTCAATCTTATCAAAACTATTTTTTCGACACTTCAGAGCTCATTGTTTACTTTGATGTTGGAGCTTTGGCATCCTACATCGCATTTAGGAACATTCGACACATTCAACACAACTTTTTCTAGGTAAGTCCGCTTTTCATGTCTTTTGCTGCTTTTCTGTCGCTTTTTGTATTTACTTTGTGTGATTGTTGCTTGCTTGGTTTTGTTGAACACTCATTGTTGTTTTAGTGCATGTTAGCTTGTGGAAACGCTGCTTTAGTTTTTCATTGCATCTCACTGTTGTTGCATGCATGACACTATTTTTGCACTGACAATCGTTGTTGCAACGATTTGCTTCACACACTTACTTGTTTTCCCATTTCAGAATCCTGCACTCACTGTTTGCATGCATGATCATTCACTCTTGTCTGCACTCAACATCATCATGCCTTTAACCTTTTTATGTTTTCAGTCGCCCGTTAACGAGTCTGGGCTGTCTTGGCCTGGATCTTGCCTTGCCCTATTTGCACTACACATTTCAGAGAGTGAAGGCTTTGCCTTCATCCCAGAAATTGTGTAGAGATTGCCCAACAGTGGCTTCCACACTTGCTCTGTGCAATTCTGAGAGGCAATTTCCGATAGCCCCTAGAATTACACATATGTAGTTGACCTGGTTACAGTCATTGCTGAGTAAAACTACACATTACGTAGTTTCAGTCCTTAGTAGGCCTAACTAGACTATGCTCTACATAGTTTTTGAAGGTAGTCATCCCATTGACAGTCTAGACTATGTTCTGCATAGTTTTGGCAGTTGGTCTCCTAGCTTACCACTGAATATTGTGCAATCTTTCCAGTCAATCACCCAAGTGTGTTGCATGTCAGTTCTCAAGTTGCTTTTGGTTTTTGACTGATAGATTTATTTCCATGAATGTTGCTCTGTCTCCAGGTATCACATGTGTTCAATAGTCTCTCAAGAATACAAGTACAATGGCTTCCAAGAGAGCAAGGTCAAAAGACACTATTGAGTGTCAAACTAGAGATGCAGTTGAGCAAGTGTCTATGAGATTTCCCATCTATGAAGACACCAAGTTGTTCATAGAAAAGATGATCAAGATGAAACGATAGGACATCAATGACAAATTTTCTGGCACGTTTGAGGAGAACCTAGAAGACTAAAGTGTCTATGTCAACATACAAAAGTCTAGTTTATACTGGATTTCATGCAGGAATCCCGCATATCCATGTGAAAATATGATCCACTGGATTGTCTCGCACACTAATTAGGAGATGATGGTGTTGAGCACTGTCAGTGGAACAAAACTTGAACCTTCAGGGCAAAGGACTTTCAGGAGATGTATCACTTGCCACAACTAGTGATCACGATGGATACACCCTTCACCAAACCCAGAAGTAGTGCAAACCAAGAGAGATCTTGAAGAGTTGGGTGAAAGAGCCATCCATGTTCAAGACAACACCTAACCAGGGTTACAAGACAATGATACTTTGGAAGGCATATCAGCTCTTGGTCATCTCAACATGTCACCTATACAGCCAAGACAACACAAAAACCTTCCCACGGATTTAAGTGATTTTGTTGGATCAATTAGCGAGTGAAGGAAGACCTTTCAACTGGTCTGAAATGTTGGCACTCAGGTTCAAGGAACAAGTGACAGAAGGCCAACATTTGCCCTCTAATAAACAAGCAAAGTTATTCATATTTGCTTACATAATTGATGTAGTTTGTGCCCGTCAGCAGTTCTGAGGCTTGGGTTGGTCATGGACACCTTCAGAAACCTCTGTGCACACTTATTGCAAGTTTTTCTCCAAATTTAGCTTCTGTGGGGTTGTCGTACAAATATCAAAATACTTTGTCACCCCAGTATACAAGATGATCTTTGAGGAGGATCCAGCTTGCATGTCGTAGGCAGCGATGGAGACATTAATTGGCATAGCAGAATCATATGCCTCACCCCTTGGCACCTTCATTCGGATGTACAGTACGAAGAAGGCTCCAAATGTTTTACAAAGTTTTCCATAGATATGTTAGTCATCCAAGAAGCATCATATCACATCTTGACAGGTTTGTCAGCTAGATTGCCTAGGAAGAAAAAGGCACATTGGCCCTCTCTTCATTTGTAGATTGGAATGTATGAGATCCAAAATCAAAAGCATGATGAGGCTGAGATGAAGGAATTCAAGAGATCCACCTTCGACACTAGAAGTTTTAATATGTATGACCCACATTGCTTAGTGAAGTGCCACTGTGTGAGAGTACATGATCCTTGGATCCATGAGACATGTCATTGGCTTGAGGAAGACCCATGGAGATATTATTATCACTTCTCAAGGCTCAATGAAGTAGTCAACATAGTTGTAGAGGGGTTATCAGAGCATAAGGCAACAACTTCTTAGAGAGAAGCATCATGAGTAGCAGGAGAGGGCAACATAGTTGCGCTTGACAAATATAAGAGGAAGGTTGCGGATAGTGCATGTTGAGTAGCGAAGGCCCCACATTATGGGTTCGGGGCTCAAAGCCCAAAATTTTGGGTAAATGTATGCTAAAGACTCCACGAGATACGTGGAGCGTGAAATGTAAAGAATTAAGTCAAAGGGTTGTTCTCCCAAAGATGATGTAAAATGAGTCAGCCTGTCCATGGTTCGCGGGCCATAGAAATGTATAAATAGAGCAAGGCTCTATGGTTAGAAAGTAGTTTTTGCGAAGTTTCATTTTCATCTAGAAAGTAATGGGTTTATGACGCAAGAAGTCTTGTAGTGTCTGTAGGACTGAGTCAAGGGAGTTGGTAGAGAGAAAGAGGCTCTGCAGCTATGTGCACATAGGCCTGGTAGAGTCCGCAGCTATGTGCGCAGACCCCTACAGTTGAGTGCGCAGGGGAGATCTAGTTGTACTAAAGGGAAGATCAATAAAGATAAGAATTTTTGAATCATTGTGTGGTTCGTTGTGGATCTTACTATTGCTTATGTTCTGAATTTATGCATGATCTGTATATGGGTTTAGATCTTTCTTTATAATTGTGTGCATTGGTTACTTTATTAAATGTTTGCTTAAAGACTGTAAGAAGTAGATCTGATCTGTTACAAACTCAGTAATAATTAATATTAAGGATTTATCTTGTTTCAAATCTACTTAGGAGAAGAGTAGCACGAAGCTACAAAACAATTCTCAAACCTCTAGACCACATTAAGACATCTCAAGGGTGAGAAAACCTGGTTCCAGCACCCTCTCCTACTACCTTGGGTGAGACCTCAGTCCGTGCTCTGTGGACTGTTGCCAAAAGGGTCGGTAGCTGCGGGGTTTGTTTGGCTAATAACTCTTCTAAACCTGGGTCAGGGCCCAATAAGCCAATAGTGCAGAGGCAAAGAAAAGATGTAGGTTCAAATCAAACCAAATTGTGTTGAGAGTAGCTTTGGATATTAAGGCTAAGAGGTGACAGTGCGATAGGAGGATTTCCAAAAGGTCGAGGCAGAAAGAAAAGATGGAGGAAGCAGAAAAGGAGTTGTAGGATTTGAAGCAACAACTTGGGGAAGAATAGGAGTTGTGCAGAAGAGAGAAGGAAGTGAATAATGAACAAGAACAATAGGAGTTGCAACATGCACATATTGATGAAACTATGCCCATACAAGTTATTGGCTCATCCAAGTAGTTGGCATTGAGTAGACAGGTTGATAAGTCGCAAGAGCAGGACTTTTCTCAAGCGATTGAACAGATGCTAGAGTAGATGGACATAGATACGGTCCAACCTAAGTTAGATTAGGACATTAACCTCATGCCCCAAAATGAGGAGGTCACCCCACAGGCTTCACTAGATCCAGAAGTAGCGCAAGTCTCAAGTGATCAAGGAGATGCTGAAATTCTTAAAGACAAACTGGAGGCAGAGATGCAAAACATATCTTTCGATGAGTCACAACACATAGTTTTGGAGTCACGGAGAGTGCCCACTCTAGATGTCCATGTATCTCGTATGTAGTTTGAAGAGCGAGTGATCATGTCCGATGTGCACAGACATCTAGCTACATTGGCTAATGCTACCCTAGCATATGCTGAAGCCATCAGCTCGAGTATTAGATTCTTAATAGTGGAGAACAAGTGCATGGCCAAGGAGTTACAAGTAGCCAAGCAAGTTATAGCATCCGCTAGACAAGAGTTGAAGAGAGCAATACTAGATGAAGTATCATCTCTCGAGATAGTCATTTGGAAGTTGTACTCCAGGTTTTTCACTATGCATAAGTCAGTTGTCCATCTCAATGGTTGGAAGTAGTGCTATGCTATGAGAGAATGCATCTTGTCAGATCTACAAACTATCATCAATCACATGCAGATATGGAAATTGAGGTATATGGGAGCCCCACTACACTTGCCAAATAAGATGAAGCCAAAGGCTGTAGAGTTGAAGGCACACATATGGAGTCAGATCTAGAACTATGAGGATCTCCTGCAGCTTATCACCAATTTACAGGCTTCACATGCATAAGTGTTCAAGAGCATGGATGTCATTATGCACACACATGCGATCTCATCCATTGGAACACTCATAGAGGTGAAGACAAAGAACCAAGTTTGGCTGGAGTTGGACATGTACTTTGATAAGTTGATGCTCATAGCCACCAACGTTGACTTGCAGATGACCGCAGACACTATGCATCAGTATTTTGCTGGTCCAGCTGTACTCAATATTATGATGTGCATGTTATCTGATGAGTTGGACAGAGGTGCCAAATCAGTGTACCCAGATGCAACGGAGGAAAGAGTTCACTTTAAGAAGGATGTCACCATAGAGCATGCGACCACCATAATAGACTACAACACTTGGCATCATTTTGCCACTGTCGATCACAGTGAGGATGTCAAAGAGTTAGTGTTCCCACAACCGTCCAATTCTTAGTGATGTCTCGCATGGCTTACTCAAGCCCATTTTTGTCTCACATGGGTACGTGTGCAGATTGTAATGTAAACATGTTGCAAAAGTGAAAGACCTACTGTCAATAGTAGAATGTAACAATCATGTAGTAGTTGAAGAGTCACGACAGTAGGTGAAGAGTCACAAAAGGGAATTTCAAGGGTCACCCCACCATTTTCTATTTATAGAACCTCATAGCTCATCGTACAAGATTTTGGGAGCCATGCTTCCTATAGGGATAACTTAGAGAAAGGTTGAAGTGTATTATAATGAGCCTTTGCTTCTCCATAGTGCAGAGCTAGTACATCTCTTTGGAGAAGAAGGTGACAGTGACTGTAATGTTCCACTATCAGGGCTAGACGAGTCATGATTATATGTATGATTGAATCTTTCGCTTTTTTAATATAACAGAACCAAGACATTTCATGCATATGTTGTTATTGTAGTGCAGTTAACCTGATTACTCTAATGATATCAGTAGTTGTTATTTGCGCATGTATGTATGGACTATTCCATATGTGTTTGAATGAAATTTATCGAAGCATGTTGCTGATATAACCTGTCACTTTGGATCATCGGCTATCCTGCTTTCCATCTCGTGATGTTTTTTTTCTCATGTGTTCCCTTTCAAGTTGTATGCTATCACAAGTTCCTAAGGGGCGCACTCACTCCCTCTTCCGTGTGTTAGATCCTTTCATGCACCTTCCTTGACTTGCTGCAAGGTCACACCCTTGCTACCAACAAGGAAATCTTACTTACCTCTGCGCGCAACTTTAGTCAAGGAAATACCATAATACCCACTGTTGGGACTCCTACTCCAAACAGTCTAAGGTCTAGTTGGGACGTCTTACCAGGGAGATCCCCTGACAAGTTGGCAGCTCTAGCTTCCTCAACAAGTTGGTCCTCTCTACTGGTGATTGGAAGATTCATTCTGTGCTACTATCCTATCTCAATATTTGTTGATTTCAATTGAATCAAATGAAATTGTTGTGCATTGTTGATTTAGTCAAGTTGTGTGGTGATCATTTCACAGGTCATAGTACTTGAAGAGAAATAATTTTAGTTTCCCTTTATCCTTGTGCAATTGGTTTGATTGAAAAGCGAGCTTCTATGGGGGCACCAATGCTTTATCACCATGGAAGAAAAATCCTTAGCTCTTTCACTTCATGCAATTATCTAAAGGAGATTAGGTTAGATTTGATGCAATCTTGACTCGCTGGCAAATGAGGACTTAGGCTACATTTTCTCCTCCACGCAATCCCTGGTGGGTTGAAGTTTCCTCAGCCTCAATGAATTTCCCACGTGTATTTTCATCTCTTTAACGATGGGTTTAGAAGTTTCCAAGTTAAGATGGTTGTAACAATTGTCATTAAATAATTCCATTAATAAACTCACAAATCTTGGTATTCTAGAATGATGTGTTCACAAAGAATGCCAGCATCCACCTATCTGAGATTTCCTACACAACCAACATGATGATATATTGACACAAATATAAGTTTGTTAATTGGTTGCAAAATATTTTGTGCTTGTTATTAACAATCATAAGTAAAGGACATGTTAAAAATCATCCGAAAATGCATTTTAATGCTTGTGTGAGAGGTCAAAAATGGTGAGTAAAGGTATAACTATCATGTGAGCATGTATTGAATTGAAAATGGTTTTCACCATATTTTCACATAATTTTAAACTTGCTTGTTTAATCCTATTTTATATTTATTACTTTCTAATTCTAATTCTATGTTGACCCAATTGCGTTTGTGGAGTGAGTTATTTTTCCTTATGATTTTTAGAGTATTATATTACATACAATATGCGTTTTGAAAATAATATATGTTGAAATGTGACAACAAGAATATTCCAATTTTAATTTGTCCTTGAATTAAAATTCGAATTTAGTATCACCCACTTCTTGGAAAATAATTAATTAATTCATCTTGAGTTAATTAGTTGGAGAAATTCAAGCTAGAAGTCTTTGTGAAGTCATGCAATAGTTATCCATTAAATTAAGGAGATTATCCTTTAATTAAGGAGATAAAGATGAGTTGTATTTGAATTGTAATTAGTTAGCTCAGTTAACTAAGTTAAGTCCAGTTACATTAGTTCCAAACAGTTTGAGGAACTAATTGTGAGTTCAGTCAGTTAATGTATGCATGCTTCAAACTAGTGTACTCCAAATAACTAAAGATTCTCTCATCGATAACTGATGCATGTCAATTCAGAAAAAGACCCAGTTGAGAATAAAGGCAGGGACAATGTACTATCAGTTGTAGGAATTTTCCTATAAGAAAATCTCTTGCATACAGAAAGAATTCGTTCCTTGAGATTTGTGCAGGTTTACAGTGTGTTGTAGCAGTGTGTGAGATCAGCGTAACACAAGGTTATAGCTGGATCACCCAAGGAAAACAACACAAGGAAATAGGAGGCTTGGAGGGTAGAGGAGAAGGCATATGGGAAGTCTATTATGTCTATGAGTAGTGAGAGGGATTGTACTAAGAACTGGATAGCTGTGAGAGCTAAAGCTGTGTGTAATCCTGAGATATTTCCAATTGTATGATAATATAGCTAGCATAGTTTTTAGCTAAGGCTTTCCCCAGAGTATTCTTCTATGTTTCATATGTATTGATTCTTCTTCTATATTATATGTGTTCTACTTGATCTTGCTCAAATTGATTCATCTTCCGCAAGTTTGATTGTAGAAGTAGATTAAGTATTTTTCTTTATTTATATTGCATAATCAAGTTAACCTATAGTCAGAATTACTACATGGTATCAGAACAAAGGTGATCGAAGCTATGAATAGTATACTGAGAAGGGAAATTCAAAGTTTGAAGTTCTTGGTTGCAGGTGCAAAATCGAATTCTTATCACAGCTCAAAATTCACCAATGGAATTCAATGGCTTGAGACTCGAGTATGCTCTGGATGGCACCTCAAATTACAATGCATGGAATGATCGCATGGAAGCAGTATTAGAAGACAATGGTTTGAAGGATTTCATTGATCAAGAAATCCCCAAGCTAGCTACAACTAATGCACAAGAATTGGCTAATTGTAAGAAGTGTGTGGTAAAGGCGAGACAGATTCTTCTAGAGGGAGTTCGAGACCATATTCTCTCGAGTCTCTATGGGAAGGAGACTTTGTTTTCAATGTCGAAGAAATTGAAGGACCTCTATCAGAATAGTAGTGACTAGAGGAAACTGGCACTCAAGGATAAGCTTCAGAAAATCAAGATGGATAAGGGAGACACTATTTCCACATATCTGAACAATCTCACCACCTACAGAGATGAGCTTGGTAGTCTGGGAATAACTACAACTGATGATGATATGGTGAGCCTTGCTCTCCTCAGGCTTCCAAAGAGCTAGAATAGCTACCAAGACTTTGTGAATGGAAGAGAGAAACTATTGGATTGGGAATAACTATGGTTGGATATGATGCAGGAGGAGATGAGGAGGAGCACAAGAGATGGTTCTTCATCTAAGCATGATGATGAAGAAAATATGGCCTTAGCAAATAAGGTAAGGAAAGGGAAAGGGAAGGTTTCCCATTCCAAATCAAGCTCTTCTCATGGAGGGAAGAAGATTGAAAAATATAAAGTGAGATGCTTTAGTTGTCATGAGATGGACCATTATGCTACTAATTGTCCATTGAAGAAATCCAAGAGGGGATCCGTGAAAGGATCAAAAGGTAAGGCACTGGCCTCTTAGTGCGAATTGGATTTTACCCTCATCACATGCATGGTTTCATTGATGGTGGGTTTTGTTTAGTATCTTGACAGTGGAGCCTCATTCCACATGACCGACGATAAAATTTTATTCAGTACCTTGGAGGAGAAAGACCTCAAGATGCATATAGAGATGGGTGACGATGGAAAGTACTATGTTTCAGGAGAAGGAACAGTTGCCTTTCAAGGGAGCATGGAGCTCCTCTCACCTTGACTGATGTAAGGTATGTGCCTGGACTAAAGAAGAACTTGGTATCAGTCACGATGTTGGAGGATAAAGGCTACGATGTTGTCTTTAGTAAAGGAAAGGCAATCCTGAGACACATAGCCATGGGTCAGACCAAGAGGATTGGGATTCAAGTGAAGAATCTCTATAACCTAGAGGTAGATGACTGTGCTGCATTGAGTTCGAAAGTAGAATTGGTTCAAAGCCAAGACATTGGAAAGTTATGGCATAGGAAGTTGGGCCACTTGCATCATGGGGCCTTGAAGATAATGCAATAGATATCTACCAGACTTCCCAAAGGTAAACATGAGCAAGTAGACACATGCAAAGGTTGCACCTTGGGAAAGTACACCAAGTCTTTCTTTCATGATTGAGATAGTCGAGATAAACCAATCGTAGAGCGGGTTGATATTGATTTGTGTGGACCATTCTTGAGAGCATCCACTGCGAAGAAAAGGTATTATGTGATTTTCATTGATGATTTTTCTTGTAAATGCTAGATTTATTTCATGCAGAAGAAGGACCAAACCTTCTCAAATTTTTGTGAGTTCAAAGCTTTGATTGAGAAAGAGTCAGGGAAGAAGATCAAAGCCTTGAGAAGTGACAATGGTGGAGAGTATGTCTCTGAAGAGTTTAAGGACTTTTGTGCAATGGAGGGAATTAAACGGGAGTTGATGACACCTCATAAGCCACAGTAGAATTGGGTGGATGAGAGGAAGAACAGAATAGTTGTGGTGGTAGCTCAGGCGATGCTGCATGACCAAGGCCTACCACTTCATTTATGGGTTGAGGCATGCAACGCAACGGTATATTTGTATAATAGAAGCCCGCATCGCATACTTGCAATGAAGACACCAGAGGAAGCTTTCTTTAGGAAGAGACCAGATGTGGGTCACTTCAGGATCTTTGGCTCATCGGTATATTTCCATGTGACCAAGGATGCCTGGAAGAAACTTGAGTCGACAACTGAGTTGGGGATACTTGTGGGGTACACTGATACACCCCACAAATATTGGGTGTACTTGCCTACTAGTTGGAGGACAGTGGTTCGGAGAACTCAAGTTCAATGAACAAAAGGCCATGCGAGTTTCCTTTGAGAGGTAGCTCCAACTACAGGCTATGGAGGAAATTTTGGTTCCTAAGGAGGAGGAGCTTTAGACTGATGCAGAGCAACTGCATGCAGAAGTTCCAGGAGTGGAGACATCCACTCAAGCAGAGTCTTCCAGAGATGGATAGAAGTGCACAAGAGAAGCTGACAGATTGCTGTCAAATGCAAGAGAGAATGTGGGAGAACCATCTTCTCAGCATAGAAAGAGGAGGTCACCTAAGAGGTACAATGGATACATGGCCCTTGTTGGGGAATGTCTTGAGATTGAGCCATATTCCTTTGAGGACGCAGTGCAAAAGCCGATTTGGGTTGATGCTATGGTGGAGGAGTATGACTCCATAGTTCAGAATAGTGTTTGGGATGTGGTTCCAAGACTGGAGAACAAGTTAGTTGTGAATTCCCATTGGCTTTACAAGGTAAAGCAAGCTGCGAATGGTAGTGTGGAAAAGCATAAGGCAATATTTGTTTCCTGTGGCTTTTCACAGGTCGAGGGGATCAGCTATGATGAGACTTTTGCTCCTGTAGCAAGGTACTCATCTATCAGATCAATGTCGGCACTATCAACATAGATGGGTTGGAAGATCCATCAGATGGATGTGAAGACTACATTCCTTAATGGCAAGATTGAGGAAGAGGTGTACATAGAGTAGTCGGAAGGTTTTTAGACCTTCAATCGTGATTCACATGTGTGCCAACTCAAGAGAGCTTTGTATGGGCTAAAGCAAGCACCTCATGCTTGGTACACCATGATCAACAACTACTTCACCGGGTTGGACTTCACAAAGAGTGAAGCGGATGTGAACTTGTAGCACATCATGGTGGAAGGTAAGCAGTTGATCATTGTTCTTTATGTTGATAATCTCATATTGACAAGTGATTATCAGTTGATCATATCTTACAAGGAGGACCTTGCAAGATAATTTGAGATGAAGGACATGGGTCTTATGCACTACTTCCTTGGCATGGAAGTGTGGCAGAAGGATGGGGATTTGTTTATGTCTCAGGGAAGGTATGCTAATGAGATACTCAAGAGATTCCACATGGAGAAGTGTAAGCCCATGTAGACTCCTCTAGCAGGTAACTAGAGGAAGGAGGATGCTACTTCAGGAGAAGTAGTAGTGGCTACTATGTATCGGTAGCTTGTTGGTTCACTGATGTACTTAGTGAATGCATGACCATATTTGTGCTATGCGGTAAACTAGCTGAGTCAAGCTATGGTTTATCTTACCAAGATGTTTTAGAAGGCAACTAAGCATGCTTTGAGATACCTCAGAGGCACATATCAATATGAATTATGGTACATACGAACAGAGGGAGTGAAGCTACAGGGCTTCGTAGATGCAGATTGGGAAGGGAGTCCATCAGATCAAAAGAGAACATCAGGAGGAATTTTCAACCTTGGGTCAGCTGCAGTTTCTTGGTACAGTAGGAAAGAGAGGTTGGTTGCACTCATCTCGGCAGAGGTTGAATACATGGCTAGAAATTAGGAAACATGTGAGGCCATCTGGATGCAGAAAATTCTAGTTGGTTTGTTTGATAAGAGGATGGATCCAACTGTGATCTATTGTGATAATAAGAGTTGTATCAAACTCTCTAAGAATCCAATATTTCATGATAGGTCCAAGAACATCAACATCTGATATCATCATCTCAGAGACTGTGTGGCGAGGAGGATCATGTTGTTGCAGTATATTTCGACAGAGGAACAAGATGCTGATATTTTGACAAAGGCATTGTCAAAGTGTAAATTCGAGTTCCACAGAGATAGGATCAGGGTGGCAGATAATGCATTTCTTGTTGAGAGGGAGTGTTGAAATGTGGAAACAAGAATATTCCAATTTTAATTTTTCCTTGAATTAAAATTCGAATTTAGTCTTACTAGCTGCTTGGAAAATAATTAATTAATTCATATTGAGTTAATTAGTTGGAGAAATTCAAGTTAGAAGTCTTTGTGAAGTCATGCAATAGTTATCCCTTAAATTAAGGAGATTATCCCTTAATTAAGGAGATAAGGATAAGTTGTATTTGAGTTGTAATTAGTTAGCTTAGTTAACTGAGTTAAGTACAATTAAATTAGTTCCAAACAATTTGAGGAACTAATTGTGAGTTCAGTCAGTTAATGCATGCATGCATCAAACTAGTGTACTCTAGATAACTGGAGATTCTCTCATCGATAACTCATGCATGTTAGTCCAAACAAAGACCCAGTTGAGATTAAAGGCAGGGACAATGTACTATCATTTGCAAGAATTTTCCTATAAGAAAATCTCTTGCATGCAGAAGGAATTCATTCCTTGAGATTTGTGCAATTTTACAGTGTGTTGGAGTAGTGTGTGAGATCAATGTCACACAAGGTTACAGTTGGATCACCCAAGGAAAATAACACAAGGAAATAGGAGGCTTGGAGGGCAGAGGAGAAGGCATATGAGTAGTCTATTCTGTCTATGAGTAGTGAGAGGGATTGTACTGAGAACTTGATAGTTGTGAGAGATAAAGTTGTGTGTAATCCTGATATATTTCCACTTGTATCATAATACGGATATCGGGGTTTTTAGCTGAGGCTTTCCCCAGAGTATTATTTTGTGTTTCATAAGTATTGATTCTTTTTCTCTGTTATATGTGTTCTTCTTGATATTGCTCAAATTGATTCAACTTTCGCAAGTTTGATTGTAGAAGTAGATTAAGTATTTTGCTTTAGTTATATTGCATAATCAAGTTAATCTATAGTCAGAGTTTCTACAATATGTGCATATTATATATTTAGATTATGAGATTTTGTTATGATATTTTGTATAACATATCTAAAACAAATAATGAACACATTTAAAAAGTTTATATATTACAATATAATGAGATATTTTATAATATAAACATGTCTTATTGTTTTTGAACATATATAATAATGATTACAAGTCTGTTTTATTAATATCTTTAAGTATATATGTATTTTCATTTTTATGGTTTGTATGTTATTATATATCATTTATAATATTTATATTATTTACAATTGACAAATCAATTTAATAGAAAATAAAACTTATCAAAAGAATAAGGTACAAAATAGTTAGAAAAATAAAAATAAAGAAGTTTTATTTACAATATATTAATTTGAGTAAAATTTATATATTATTTACAATGTGTATAATGTAATATTATTATCATGTTTATTTACACTTAGTATGGAAATGACCAATCTATTTAATGTAGGTATGTGGTAGAGGAGGACCAAGCAACAGACAACCATGTGAGGCCTTAAGCCATCATATGGGATGACATGGTAGTTGGAAGTGCCACATCGCCTTCTAGTGACTAATCATTGTGAATGTCATCATGGACTTAAAAGGTAGCAAAGTGAGAATCACAATCAAGCGAGTCAAATTGCAATTATAACAACTATAATGATGGATACACCCAAAACATGATTAAATATTAAATATTTGAAAGTTCCAAAGACAAACAGTAACTATCAAAGAAGTCACCAGACACCAAAATTCCAAGAAGGAAAGGAGATTTCCAACATGTAAAATAGAGGGCTCCCATGATTTTGCCAAAAAAATTATGGGGGGGTTGTGGATAACAATAGGACTACCTCTAGATTCTTCGATCAACTCATCAATTTGTATGGGAATGGGAGGTTGATTTTGAAGGATATGGTCGATGAGGTCATCTTCATCAGGTTTTCCCCCTCTTGTAATAGTATCTAGATTAAATATTGCGTAGGAGGTTGTGTGATACAATTCATCATCTTCCTCCTCTTCTAACCACAAGGGTAAGTGATGTTCAATAGAAGGATGAGTAGGAGGATACAATTCCAGTTGTTTTGATAAATGTACATTCTTAATAGTCATGTTGCTAGCCCTACAACTAATGTAGGCACTATCAGTGGGTAAAAAAGGCCTTCCTAATATGAGAGGATAGACTTTGAACTTGGTTTTCGGTTGGAGAACTAGGAAATCAATAGGATACTCCCGAGAGTCAATGAAGACCATAACATCTTCAACAATTCACTCAGGAGATACCATGGATCTATCTGTCAGATGCAACACTATGATGGTCTTCGTCAAATCCCCTTGGAGATTTAGATTTTTCACGGTTTCCTTAGTTATCACCTTGATTTCAGCCCTAAGATCAATCAGGGTATTAGGGACTATAATGCAATCAATGTGGTCATACACTACTGGGCTTATAGGGCCTAGATATTTTTCGAATATCACCATACCAAGCATCAAATTAGATAGTTTCCCAACAAAATTAATGGTGGGGGTCTCTTTTTCTTCTCTCGGGATTTTTGAAATGATTTTGCTTGATAAGATGATTATAGATGAGAACATATTTAATGGCCTGGAGAAGGGCTATCTAAACACACAAATTATTCAATTCTCCAAGAAGTTTAACCTCTTATGGAGTGTGCTGGCTAGAGTGGAGCAACCTCTTAGGAAAGGGAGATAGATTGACTTGAGGAGTATTATCTTCATTCTCCTCTTCAAGATCTTCAGGTGGAGAAGGTGGGAAATTATCTGGGACCACTGTCCAAGGTCGAAGGTTGATCTCCTAGATTTCCATAGCATAAGTCGGATAGGATGTCTCTCCACTGTAAACCTAATGTGCTTGCTTGTTGTTTCAGTTCAAATTGGGTTGAGCAGGAATTTGAGGTTGCTTAGGTGGAGTAGGATAAGTAAGTTAGGATTAAGGTTGCGGTCGAGGCAGTAAATTAGGAGGCTAGTTGACTTTAGGACTCCACTGTTGTGATGGGTTGCCCCATTAAGAAGATTGGGGTGGATATGGTTGAAAATGAAGGTTGAGAGGTTGAGGAGGATATGGAGGAGCATAAGTCCAAGAAGGAGGTGTGGACCATGATAGATGAGTGGAAGAGAGCCAAGGTTGTAAAGGTGCATTCTGATTTGGATTATAATAAGAGTAATGTGCACCTTGCATGGCTTATTGATATGGTCGAGGTCCTTGAGGTCTTCTTTGGTTAATGAAGTAGAGTTTCTCTTACCCAACTTTGACCCCTTGGTATACAACTTTTAGTCTTGACAAAGAGGGGCATTTTTTTGTTGCATGATTTTCTTCATAGACTAAGTAGACTCATATGACATTCAATGGGAATTCATTCCTAGGATGTCTTTTGGTTCATCTAGGGCAGAAAATAGCTAGTGCCCTCTCTAATTCCTCCTGATTTCTTTGAATTTGTATGGTATCCACTTATAATGCAAATGTATGCACCATTTCACTCTTAAAATCCTACAACAGGTTCCTTATCTCATTCTTGATGGATGTTGTGGAGGGAGAAGAACTAACCAAGCCTTAACTAGCCCTATCGTTCTTCTTCGAATCCCTAGAGTGATTCTTGAATATAATTTTGATGTTGTCATAGGATAATGTATGGATATCTCCTCCATAAAACATGTTGAGGGTTTCCAGCATATCCTACCTGATCTATTAGAGAAGAACTAGCTTGAGTGAATCAGGATCAATGGTACAGTTGGCCCTCATATAACTGAGTTGAAATCTCTCCTCATAGTCCTATAGGGATTCATTAGTTCCATTATCATTGGGCTGGAAAGGGTTGGGTTGTGTCAACCTTCAACCCGATGCAACCATTTCAAACCAAATTTTGACTAGAAGTTATCCCTTCCAATCAGAGAGGCTCTCTCAATATACTTAAAAATTTGACTATGATAAGCTCAAAAATACAGATGGATAACTCTGGTTTTCTATGTGATTTTTGCAGGTGAAAGAGTGTGATGACAACAACCGTTATGCATGGAGTCAATTAAATAAAATCAATTAAAAACAACACTAATTTGTAGAAGATGAGGCATCTTTTTGTTTACTAATGTGAATATGTACATTTACAGTAATCATGGAAAATTGAAGGAAGTTGGAGCAATATAATATTGAATTCCACGTAATCAAGTAGGTCATCGAAACTGATAACAACATAGGTGCGTCATTAGATGGAACTAAAACGAAAAATGAATCTCAGGTTAAAATAGAGTATTGTTGCAAACTATATTTTTTATTAATAGAAAAATATACAAAAGTGGTGTTCTCACATCATACATCCCCCATTTCAAAGTCAAGAAACCACACATTTATAGAGTGAGATCTCCTTTACAAAAATTTACCACCTGGGCTAGTTTCGATCAACAGCTAAGCAATCTAATCCTATTTGATTAATAAAACATTGAGCCTTCATAGGGATATTATGTTTTAACAGAGTTTTAATACAAATAGGATTCACTTACACATAACCTATCTAACTGTTACAATAAGTTAAGAAAACTACTTTAAGTGTTGGCATTGTATTTGTGGAAATTCAGAATATCTAGCCCTTTGAATGTGAAATGATGTTTCTTGATTAAAATGTGCTCGAAAGTGTTCTCGTTGTCCTATGTGTCTCATTGTCCCACTGTGTCTTGTTGTCCCACCTTTCACTTTATTCTGTTTGATGACTATGTTGTTGGATATATGCCGAAAAATAACCTCGTTGTCCTCTTAGTAGAAGCTAGAATGGATGTTTTAATGTTCGTTGATCTAGGATGTTGATCCTAGACTTTTCAATCTAGGTCGTTGATTTGGGCCTATTGATATCATAATTGCAATACAAGAGAGAGCCTTTTTACCATGTTTTATAGTGTTTACCTATTTTCCGGATGTGAAACTTGAATACAACATGTCACATAAATTATCACATCCGGAAGGGAACTTTGCATATCACCATCAGAAAGGGAAAAGGGGCTTTACCACTGATTTATTGTGATTTTCCAATGTTCTAGATGTGATGGTTTATAGAATGTATGACATAAAGTATCGCATTCAAGAGGGTTCTCACACATCACAATCGCAAGTTGAAAGGGATTTACGATATCGCAATTAGCATGTAGAACTTGCAATATCGACTAAGGAGGAACTTTTGATTTGCATGACCCCTGATTGTGATATCACAATTGACGGGGAGAGGAAGTATCACGATCAGTAGGGAGGACTTTATCGTAATTGGTGAGAAAGTCTTTATCACAATCGGCAAGAAAGTCTTTATCGCAATAAGTAGGGGGTGATGAGACTTGGATGTGGTAGACAGTGGGGAACTTTGCAATATGCAAATATTAAAATCATAAAATAATAAGGGAGATGAGTAGATATGTGCCACAAAAATGAAAATGGGTCGATAACGATATGTTTTTTGTAGGTCCCAACCCTTTAAAAAGGACCGCATCATGATTTCTTAGTGTAAAATAACTTAATGCAGATAGAGTTCAGATATTAATAATGAAGGGAAATGCCTAGAGTTTTAAAAACAAAGGATGAAATGGGATGGGTTTTAGAGAATATGGGAATTTCTCCAAAAAAATTTAAAATGGACCTGTTCTTCCTCCTTTAGTCTCCAAATTTAAGAACAACAACCTGTTTCAGAAAAGCAACAAACAGATGCAAAGAGAAAGTGGTGAAAAAGCTTATCTCAAATAACTAATCAAACTAAAAATTAGTTCTAGGGGTTATCATGGATAACAATGGCTCCAATGGGGATGTCGTGCCCCTGTGGTGTAGCAAACAGCTAGTAGACCAATTGCCTAACCATTGGGCCAATCCCAATTTGAAGACTAAATTCAAACCCACTTCACCAAACTGAAGAGAAAACTGAAAACCAACTACTACTGTTGCAATATGATCTCAAATTGTTGTACAAACTGAAACTCACAACTGCAAAATATTTTATAAAGCTAAAGGAAATTCCTGCCCAACAAGCTTATTTATGTACCAATAACCCTATTCTAATATTTGAAAAGGCACCTTCATAATTCAATAAATATGAAACCTTGAGTATCACTAGTCAAATAGTTGATTCAATGCGTCGGCTCCTTGATTGTGCTTGAAGAAAGCTAGTAGCGAATCATCTATTGGAAACTCAGAATAAAAATTGAATCCATCACTTGAGCTTATAAATGAAAGAAAATATGCCTCCACTAATGACTGGAATATACTTACCAAACGATCTTGATAATCATGAAAAAACACCTTTTCTTGATGAGTAAAACCATGAAGGTTGAATTCATTCATAACTGATGGCCTTTGTTTTCCTATGCCTTCAATTCGAAGAGCATCAACAAATAAAAAGGCAACAACAGATTTATCTTCCCTTTCATGTAAATCAAAAAAACCATCCATGCATCCTTGAACATCTTCAAACATGACATCCATATTGTGTGTATCAAAACTAATCTTCTTCTTATCAAAGAATTTTGATTTGATCTTTGGTAATTTTTCTTCAAGACTTTCATCCTGAGTTTGAACACTAATAGATCCTATGTAAACAACTTTATGCATATCATCCATGTCATTTTGATGATCCTCAAATAGAATAGGTAAAACCTGTATATTCATCTCTTCATGTAACTCAGGTTTACCTAACAATGAACTGTCATCCAATTTGACTGGGACAACATCATTATGATCTTCAACATAAAAAAGTTATTATCTAGGTAGACAATCATCACATGTTACCTCACTGTTTAGAATTTTCATGCATGTATTTTCAATAACCTGATCTTGAGGAGTTTCTTCTTGACATAAAATCTCTGAAAAGGAAAGGGCTGAAAAACAATTTGAATGATTTGGCTCATCCCTTTGACTGCATATAGGTTGACAAGGTAGAAAATCCTCATGGATTTCATGTACTATGACTTGAGTATCAAATTGCTGATTCATTTCATCTTCAGCTAAAGAAGAGACATATACTTGTTGGAAAATTTCTTGATCATCATGACAACTAGCTTGAGAAGAAAATTCATAAAGTGCCTCTAATATCGCATCATCATCCATACATTCTACATCATGATTAATACTTTTTAGATATTGAATGAAACCTGTGCAAAAATTACAACGGTATTGAAATAGTGGTGATGAAGGATGAGACTTCCCATAATGTCCAAAAAATATTCTAGGGAAATCTTTCAGAGAACACAAGCTTCCTGATGCAACCCTTCATACCATACTCTAGCTTTGTCTTCTAGAGGAGTCATAAACATCTTCATGAGACAATCTTCAGGAAAATCAACCCTCAATCTACATACACGTATATGGAATTTAACCAAATGTAGACCAACATCATCTTATTTTCATCTTTAAATATGGGAAGATGGGTTAACCAATCAACACAAGGCATAGGAATTGGAAAACCATAGATGTGAGACCGATCCATAGGAGCATACCTGGAATTTCTTCTTGCAGTAGAAGTCACCTTGGAACTTCTTTAAGCTACCAATCTTCAAGTAGTGGAGTCACCATGAAGGTTTGATCTTCTATATCTTTTGAGATTGGAGTCAAGGGGGTAGTATCACAACCTTAAGAAAACTCTGGTTTCCTGTTACCCTTAGGAATCAGAATGAAGAGACTCAAAGAAAATCTAGGAAAAGGAGCTCTTTGGCTCCTGGAAGATGCACCAAAATGTTATCACTGAGCTAGAAAGGATTGGGCTATGTCAACCTTCAAACCGGCATAACTATTTCAAACCAAATTTTGACTGGAAGTTAGTGCTTCCAATTTGAGAAGTCTCTCTCAATATACTTAAAAATTTGACTATTATAAGCTCAAAAATACAGATGGTTAACTCTGGTTTTCTATGTGATTTTTGTAGGTGAAAGACTTTGATGACAACCACCATTGGGCATGGAGTCAATTAAATAAAATAAATTACAAACAATGATGTTTTGTGGAAGTTGAGGCATTTTTTGGTTTACTTATGTGAATATGGAAATTTATAGTAATCACAAAAAATTGAAGGAAGTTGGAGCAATATAACATTGAATTCCAAATAATCAAATAACCCATGAAAACTGATAAAAACATAGGAGCATGATAGGATGGAACTGAAACAAAAAATGAATCTCAGGTTAAAACAAAGTATTGTAGCAACGTGTATTTTTTATTAATTGAAAAATATAAAAAAGTGGTGTTCTCACATCATCCATCCCCCTTTTCAAAGTCAAGAAACCACACATATATAGAGTGAGATATCCTTTACAAAATCTTCCACCTCAGCTAGATTCAATCAATAGCTAAGATATCTAATCCTATTTGATTAATAAAGAATTGAGCCTTCATAGGGATTTTATGTTTTAACAGAGTTTGAATACAAATAGGAGTCACTTTCATAGAACCTATCTAACTATTACCATAAGTTAAGAAAACTACTTGAAGTGTTGGCACTTTATTTGTGGAAATTCAAAACATCTAGCCCTCCGAATGTGTAATGTTGTTTGCTTATTAAAACTTTCATGAAAGTGTTCTCATTGTCCTTTGTGTCTCTCTATCCCACTATGTTTCATTGTCCCACTGTGTCTCGCTATCCCACCTTTCACTGCATTTTGTTTGATGACTGTGCTGCTAGATATACATTGAAAAATACCCTCACTCTCCTCTGAGCAGAAGGTAAAATGGGTGTTTTAATGTTCATTGAGCTAGGTCCTTGATATCGACTAATTCAATCTAGGCCGTTGATCTGGGTCTATTGACATCACAATCGCAATACAGGAGAGTTCCTTTTTACCATGTTTCATAGGGTTTATTGACTGCCTAGATGCAAAACTTTAATACAACATGTCCAATAAATTATCGCATCTAGAAAGGAACTTTACATATCACCACCGGAAAGGGAAAAGGGGCTTTAACATTGATTTATGGTGATTTTCTAATGTTCTAGATGTGACAGTTTATAGAATGTATCACATAAAATATCGCATCTTGGAGGGTTTGTGCACATCACAATGGTGAGTCGAATTGATTTATGATATTGCAATCAACAGGCAGAACTTGCAATAATGGTAGAGGAGGAACTTTTGATTTGTGTGATCCCTAATTGCGATATCGCAATCGGTGAGGAGACGAATTATCACGATTGGCGAGGGGGGACTTTAACACAATCAGGGAGAAAGTCTTTATCACAATCAACAAGAAAATATTTATCGCAGTCGGTAGATGAAGTGGTAATGAGAATTGGATATGACAATTGATGGAGAACATTACGATGTGTGATATCGCAATCACAAAAGAAAAAGGTAGATGAGCAGATATGTATCACCAAAAGGAAAATGGGCCGATAGCGATATGTTTTTCTGGTGCTAGCCCTTTAGAAAGGAATGCGGCATGATTTCTTAGTACTAAATGGGTTAATCCAGCTAGAGTTGGGATATTAATAATGAATGGAAATGGCTAGAGTTTTAAGAACAAAGGATGAAATAGGATGGGTTTTAGAGAATATGGGAATTTATTCAAAAAAAATTAAATCGGACCTATTGTTCATCTATTTATCTCCAAATGTAAGCAGAACAACCTCTTTCAGAAAATTAGCAAATAGACGTAAAGAGCAGTGGTGAAAAACCTTATCGCAAATAACTAATAAAACTAAAAATATTCTAGGGGTTATCATGGACAGCAAGTTCCAAGAGTCATCGTAAAGATTTCCTCCTTGGTTTCTTTGGTACTACCATAGTCCTTGTACTTTCTATTGAAGGCTTGTTACATTTGGTCCCAGGTAGTGATGTTACCCCGAGGCAAACCCATAAACTAATGTAAGGCTACATCTTTAAGGGTAGAGGGGAATAACTTCAACTTCTCCTCATCATAGGCATAGTCATAGGTCCTACAAAAAATAACAAATTTAAACATGAAGCTGTAAATATCCTCAAAGGTTAGGCCATAGAATTGTGGATGGGAAGTACGGCTTATATTCTTCGTTCTAGCCTCTCCACTGGTCTCTCTGATAGGGAAAACCTCATTGTCCCTGTTTTCAAGTTTGGGTAGGTGAGGTGGGTCCTCCTTCCCTAATAAGTTCTTAAAAAATTTCAGGTTGCTCACTTAGAGGGTCTTCTAACTCCCCTGCATTCAAAGAGGGAAGTTCAAAGTCACCAAAGAAGAGTGAATGTTGACTACTTAAGGGTGTGGGGGTTTCTAGTAAGAATTTTTCTTTATTATCCCTATTCCTATGAGGAATGAAAATTTTTCTTTTTTTCTTCACTTTTTCAAAAAATGTATGCAAAAAAGAAAACAACTTTCAAGAAGAACGAATAACTACTTAGACACCTCCCTCACAACAATGCCAAAAAGTGGTGAGCGCTGGTATTGCACCAATAATGTTGCAACTCCAAAGGGTTCCACAACTCAAATTATAAACCTGGGGTTCGTATAAACTTAGAGGTCATAATGTTATGTACATAGACGATTGGATTCTACTCATGCCACCCTCAGTCATGACATTAGATCAAAGTGCTCAGAGACCTTTCCTCCTATTGAACTACAACGAAATCTTGCTTATGAAAGTAGAATTGAAAACTAATTCTAGCTATGAAAGTGGAAATTCCATTTGCTCGACATGTAGTTTCTAATTAATCATTTTATGAAAGGACAAGGGATAATATACTTGGAAGTAGAAAATCACTCTATATTTCATAATTCATAAAACTAGAAACATAATTGCGTGTATCATCTACCTATTTCATACTTTCTTGAAAATTAGAAACCTAACTTGTAACATACTTGTGATTAAAAAATCTAATTCTACTATGTCTTGCAATGAGGAAAAGGAATGGTTGGAGTGGCTTAGGAGCTTCCTTTATCATAAAATCACAACTTGGGGTCATTATCCATCTTTACTGAGCTAAAGTTCAAGTGGGGATCAAAATTGGTGAAGCAAAGTGGTGCTATAGGCCTGCTACAGGTGCTACTATTAGAGGTCCTGTATTGCTACAGGAGGAGCTGCAATGCTATAGGAGGGGTTCCAAGAGGATTTTTAGGGTGAAATTGATGTATTGATGGCATGAAGAGGTGGATGGAGGCTATAGAGAGGGAAGGAAGGCCTAGTTGAGCCCCCTAGCCAAGCCCATGACCTCTCATAGGTTTCTCTTGCACCAGGATGAATGCTCACAATGTCCTAAGTTTACTAGGAAAAGTGACTAGGGAAAGTAAGCTTTGGGACAAAATTGAGGGGTGGAAAGAGAAGATGGAGGTGGAAGAGGTGACCTCCTCTGTAGATCAACACAACCCTACAACCAGCCACATGCATACATTCGTGGAAGAGGTGACCTCCCTTGTAGATCAACACATCCCTACAACCAACCACATGCATACATCCACTGATCATTAACAAAATGATACAACCTATGATGGAAAATATGAGTGGAATTTAAATGAAATATATCTTATGCCATAACACTACTCTAATCACTAAATTGACTTTTAAGTTCCAGAAATCAAATTTGAAGAAGACCAACTAAGATTCATCTATTTCCAAGAAATCATAAACAAAATACTTTTGGATGGAGATTGTGAATCCTTACACCCATTATCCCACAAGAGAGGTGATGTAGAAGATTGCAATCATGATTTTTTATACCTTAACCTCTACTAAAATGAAAGAAACTATGAAATTCTTGGAATAAAGAACAAAACACAAGTACAAAAGAGGGACCAAATCCTTTAGGTTGGGCCCAAACACAAGGGTCTCAACCCTCTGAAACTAAATCAGATCTAGCTTAATAACCAACTTCTCGTTATCCAAAACTAAAGGTATCATATATCACATAAAAGTTAAAAATGAAAATGCCAAGTTATGAGCTCAATAGCTACACCTAGCTGAATCAAAACTTTGAATCCTAATGAGATTTTCATCTTGTTTATTTATACAAAAGGGTAGATGGTAGTAGCTCCCTTGAAAATAGGAGTGATTCACTTCTTGATTTCAGAAATGGTGGGTGTGGTTCCTTTTGTGCTTCACTTGTACTAGGATTTACTTGGCTTCTAATGAATTTGAACTTGTGAGAGAGGATGATGTGAGCCTAAGCCACATTAGGGAGTTAAGGAGGTGGAAAAATCACCTAGATTCTCTCCTAGTTGTCTCCATAAAGCCCCTACATAGTAATTGCCTAAAAAATGTTTTTTTTTCCTGAAATTAAAGCACAATAGGCCACATACTATGACAAACACATTTTACTCCCCTTACTAAGCATAATATAGAAAAAAATGTGAACTAATGTGACAAAAGGATAGTTTTAAGACTCGAGGATGGCATGATGATCTTCAAATTATACCTATTGATGGGACTCATCACCCCCTCCAAGGTTCAATCCAACCAAAGAGAATGTTACTTACAAGGAATCACAAAGGGAGATGGTCACCGAAGAATTGGATAGACTAGACATACTTCAGGAAGTTAGAGTTTTGCTTGTCGATGATGGCGCTGCTCATAGAGAGATTCCTATAGAGGTAGATCTGATTTAAAATTTGCTACAAAGTTACCTTGAGTTGGTAAGGAACAATCAAACACTAAAGAAATTTAGTATAATGGTGTAATAGTGTGAAAATGAGACTAAGGTAGATACTACGTGAAAATTCCCATGTGCAATAAACTGAATAGCATGGAAGAAGAGGATGACCAAAGAGTTTACATTCTATGCACAAGTGGAAGATTATGAGATGAATAATTTCATATAACATTTAGGATCCAATGTGAATATCCCACCAAATATTATGTGGGAGATGATGGGGAAGCCAAATGTACCATCGTCTCCTATTAATCCGAGGATAACTAATTAACATCACATATTACCATTTGGTAGATTGACAAATGTGTTGGAAGATATTGATGGATTTGGGAGTATTATTGAATTTCAAATCACAAAGATCATGGATAAAATTGATCCATCCCTTGCTCTCTTGGGAATTGATTGGGAATTTGGAAATCAGGTAATTATTAACCTAAAGAAGAGGCAAATGATCTTTGAGGCATGGGAAGTTTGAATAATAACACCTTTGGACCAATGGGAAGGATATCGATATGTTAATATAGTGACGGAAAAGATAAGTTAAGAGGATATTGATAATATTTACAATGTAATATATCACAGGGAGGATTACGTAAATCCTAATGTCAGTGAAACGTTGAGTTGGTGTACCATGTGACCTTGTAATTTTGACTCAAAGGTGGTACTAGAAAATTTGTAGAGAAGATTTCACAAAGTAAGCACTTGAAGGTGCATGCACCTCAACAAGGAAGTGTGTTGGGTAGGGGTAAAAGTGGACAAACCACCTTGCTTTGATGGATTATCAAAAGTGAAATTTTTGTTGTATGAATTTAAAGACCATGTACTTATACAACTAACAATTTTTTTATTTGATGTTGAATTTTTCACAACCCAAGCTAGGTTGTGGATGGTGCATAAGAGTTAGATCGAAGGATGGGCACAATTTAGACAATTGTTATGTATCATGTTTGGGACCACTATGGGGGTCCCTGGGGACAACTACATAGGAACGGAGTGTGCAAGGACTCACTTAAAATAGTGTATTCTATCCTGGATGTGAGGACATGTAATGCAACAATAATGGGTACACCGATTTATATATACATTGTAATTATCTCCATGAATTTGTATATTGAGTTGGAATTTTACATAGGAACCATGGAATGAAATGAGAAGGTGGAGAGATTCTAGGCCACTTTCAGTTTTGAAGTAGAGGAAATAACACTTAATAATTCCCTAAATATACTACGGTGGGATATATTCATAATAGGAGAGCCAATAGTGTTGAGAAAGATATTGTTATGTCCTAAATGCTAGCACTCCTTGAAGGTCCAAGAATGTATGGAATGTTATAATTAAAAAAAGTAGGGAGAGGATCATGACGACCCTAGTAACATACATATTGCAAAATTAAAATGGGAGTGTGCAATCAATGGACCAAGATTACAATTAGTTGATTACTTGAAATCGATGAAAACCAAAAAGGTGAATATTGGGACTGAAGAAAATGATAAAATGGCAGTCATATGACATTACTAGAATGACGAAACCATAGAAAGATCACCGATTTACTGTGCAAATATCAGGATTTGTTCCCAAACAAATTTGAGGAGATGAAAGGAATTACGGGAGAACTAGGAAAAATTGAGAATCTTGTTAAATTATGATGTTAAGTTGGTAAATAAATGACGCTATTGGCTAAATATTATATATGAAGAGAAGGTCAAATGAGAACTTGAAAAAATTATACAAGCATAAATTATTGATCCTATGATAGAGTTAGAGTGGATCAACCCTATGGTGGTCCAAAACAACAAGATAATAGAAATAAGGATTTGCATGGACCTTGGGAATCAAAATGATGCTTGTCCACATGATCCATTCTTGACTCCTTTCACTGATGGGATATTGGAGAATGTGGGTGGATAGGAGGCTTATTCATTTACCAATGAGTCTTTGAGATATCATTAGGTGAAGATTGCAAAGGAAGATCGACATGTCACCACCTTCGCAATAGAATGAGGATGCTTTTAGTATACTATCATTCCATTCAAATCGAAGAATGAACCAACTATTTTCTTATGCATAGTGGTCATAAAATTCAAGGATTTCACCCACAAGCTCTTAGAAATTTAATTGGATGACTGGACTGTATTTAGTCTTTTGAAAAGGCATATTGAAGTTATGTGGTTGATGCTTGATAGATGTAGAAAGTTATTGGGGCACATAATCTACAAGCAAGGATTTCTAGAGGATCTAGCCAAGATTGCCATTATACTAGATCTACCACCAACTATGTCAATCGGGGAGTTGAGGTCTATCATAGGACATAAAGGGTTTTACCAGAAGTTTATTCAAGCATATGCATGTATCGTTTCCCCAATGGAAAATTTATTAAAGAAGGAGACAAGGTTTCACTGGGATGAGGAGTGTCAATAAGTCTTGGACACCTTAAAAGAGAAGCTTATGATTGCATTGATTTTGGTATTTTCAGATTGGTAGATGGAATTCCATCTGCATGACGATACTTCATCTATTGCGTTGGGCAAAATTTTAGCATAGTCTGGGAGGGACAAATAGCTCACCCCATTTCCTTTACTATTAAAAATTTATCTATTATGAGTAAAATGTCACCACAACAGAGAGAGAGGACCTCGCGATCATGTATACACTTTATAAGTTTAGACACAACCTATTGTCTAACAAGTTCAACCTACACACAGATCATTATGAATTAAAAATCCACACCAACAAGTCCATGCTTTGTGGGGGGGGGAGGATTTCGAGATGGTTATTGTATTTATAAGAGTATTATTTTCAAGTGGCGTTCAAGCCTAGAAAATTGAACGCGGGGATGGAACATTTGTCACATGTGACCATAGGAGAGGATGGATAGAACTTGGAGGAAAATCTTTTAGATGATAAACTTTTTGTTGTGACTATGGTGGATGATCATTTTGTAGAGATTGTAATACTTTTGAGCACAAGGATGGCACCAAAGTGGTATATTAATGCTTAGAGGAAGAAATTGGTGGTAAAATAGGTAGTTTCACAGCTCATCATAGGTTTCTCATACTACTTGGGTTAAGATGGGATACTATGTAGATGTGTGCTAAAACATGAATGACCCATGATACAAAATGATGAACATGTAGGTTTTGTAGGAGTGAATTATGCAAGAAAGATGAATACATAAAATACCTTGCATGCAAGAATGTGGTGTCCTAATCTATATGGAAATGCCAAAGAATTTGCAAGTCCTATGACATATGCTAGTGATTTGGGAGACCTACCCAAAGAGATGATATGCCCTTGGTTCCCAAACTCATTCTACAACCATTCAAGAAATGAAAAATTGATGTTGTGGGCTTGATCAACCTACCTACCAGGAGGCTTGGTGCATAATACATAATTACCACTATTGATTTGTTGACCCAATGGGAAAAATCCATGCCAATTAAATATTGTAGTGCAAAGACAACTATTTGTTTCATGTTTGACAATGTAGTGACCGTATTTGGGTGTCTAAGGAGATTAATGAGTATTCAAGGAACTCATTTTATAAATAAGACCATTACCAAGGAGTTTTAGATTTATCATTAGAAGAGAACTCCCTACCAACCACAAGCTAATATTATAGTGGGGGCATATAACAAAATACTAGCTACCATGCTCAGTAAGGTGTGCAATGTGAAACATGATGATTTGGATTTGAGGATACCTATGGTCCTATAAGTATATAGGACCACATGCAAGAAGTAAACCAAAAAACCCATTTTGTATTAGTGTATGTGTAGGGGGAAGTACTTCCCATGGAGTTTTTAGTACCTTTATTTTGCATTACAACAAACACATAGTTAATAGAATCTGACACAATGGATTAATGGTTACAAGAGTTGTTGTAGTTCGAAGAAGACCATACAGTAGCCAAATTCCATCAAGAGGTGTAGAAAGGAAGAGAGAAAGCATGCAATAATAGGAAAATAAAACAAAATATATTTTAGACTCGAGACTTAGTCTTGTTGCATGATAACAATTTTTTGAAGCACCTAGGAAAATTTAAGATGCATTGGATAGGGCCATACCTAATCCAATGCTGTAAAAGGACATCCGAGCTCTTACACACCATGTGTAAGGGTGTAGGGGGAACTCTATCATTTGTATACAAATAAATTAGATTTTTTGTTTTCCAAAGTTAAATTTATGTTTCATTATTAGATTTAATGGGTAGTAGTTATTATCTATTTTTGGCAGTAGGATTTGTTGGGAAGTCATAGAATAAACTACATAGTGTGAAGAGGGGAAACACTACAATCCATAGGAAATTATGCATGTTATCAGTGTTGAAGTGTTCAATGCACAATGTTGGGGGAAGGTTCCATCACTAGTGAATGCGAGCTGGTTGAATGCTGAATGGGTCGGTAGCTGATGAGAACGGACATTCTCAACACATAATTAGGATAAAAAGTGTCAAATATAGGTCAATTGGCCAATTTAGGTCAAGTGTCAAGTAAAAATAAATGGAATTATCATTAATGAAAACTACCACCATCACAACATAGTCATGGTTAAGAGTTGTGCTCTTATAACCCACCTACGACGTGAAAACAACAAGGCAAATTGTACATTGTCTAGGATTGTGTTGCCACATTGAAGTGATGGGTGGAAAGAGGAATAATAATGAAAATGGAAATAAAATCAATAAGTTGTGTGCATGAATCATATTTTTGCATGGACAAGTATTGAGCGCAAAGAGTAGAGATAGGATTATGAGCCACATTTAACAACTGATAGAAAAAACATGGTAGAGGGTTATGGTATGGATATTGAAATACTGGAATAGAGAGAATCCATTGTAGAGTAATGGAGAAAGAAATAAGGTCACCAAGAGAGTGAATACTATGGACCAAACGTCCTTTGTTCCCATGAAAGGATAGAGCCAAAAAACTATAGGAATAAATTTTTGCCAAAGGTAAAAGAGCCATAGATAGTCTAGGAAGATACTAGCACATACCCAAGCTCTAATATGGTAGAACCATTAATGGTATTAGGTTTCAGATAAGAGCCTTAGTATATACCCATAAGGAAGAAAACAACCCTGGATATTTTGGTACCTCGTGATGCAAAATATTCAGTGGAGATACCATACCGTCTACCTGGCATTCAAAGTGAAGGGAAAATGCAGAGCCGTATTGAGAGAATGAAGTATGTTCATCATGATATACATATGCTACCAAATTTCTAGATCTACAAGATTACCTCATTCACATGGATATGGACAACGATAAGGTCATTAAGGTGGAACCACAAGAGTGGGCTCACCACCTAATGATAAGAGGTATTCTCAACCTGTTCACCATTCCCCACTTCAGGATGGAAAACATGGTGAACACAATCATTAAAAGAATACTATCTTATACATGGAGGATAGGTCTGACTAGAAAAGCCAATGGAGTTGAATCGTGACCTAATTCTTGAAATTAATAGTTTTCCCACTGAATTATAAAATCTAGAGTTGTTGATTACAAACAAAAATATTGGCACATAAGTGAAAAAGGACTTCAAAAAATCTAGGGTCGGTTGGGGTTATAAGGTTTCCTAGATTAATGATATGACTACTAGGTTTATTATGCATGAATTATCTTGCAAAGTGCTATGGAAATGTAAAAACAAATGAAGTGTTGGCAGGTACCATTATTGTAGCCAATAGTTGTTCAAAAGGAGAGAGGTTCAGTTGGGCACCATATTTGCTGAATCAATTTGAGTAGGATATCCTCGATGTGTAGGAAAACTAACTCCAAATTACACTATGCCAACTTATTTGTATTCATCACTTTTATATCCTAGGAAACCCTAGAAGCATTTCCATCAATAGATAATCCATCACAGCCCATACAAGTAGCTCATTGCCAAAATCTATGGACCTCTAATGATCCAGATAGAAAGAAAGAAAATAATATTATGTTATACCTATATGGGGATATTTTTTAGGATACCATTTTAAAGATACCACACCTGACTGAGAAAGTGATGGTGGAATTCAAAGGAATTTCCATGTTCAAGGCAAACTTGCATTATATTTGGATTCAACTATGAAGAGATAAAATTCACCATTGGTTATGAATGAACTATAGGCTCACAATGAAAGAGGTGTGACAGATGATGGGCACATCAGATGCAGCTTGGAGTGTACCTCTGAAATTGTAGGAATTTATAGGGTAAGTTCCTCAGATAGAACACCAAAGGACACTACTCAGAAAAATATAACAGATCAATACACCAATATTCTTAACGTGGTTAGAACCCTCAAAGAGGGAAACAATCCATGGCCTAAGCCAACGCGGCCAATTGAGGCAATTTATTAATAAAAGAATGAAAATTTACATAATCTTATCTTATGAACGGTTACCCTAAAAATGACCCTCCATGCTCTTTAAATAGAGATCATGGACCAATTGGGTGTTAAGCCACGGATCAAGTGTTGGTAATATTGAGCAAAGAATGAATTGTCTGATCACTTCATGTCTAGAACATATCGTGACCGTCAGATTGTAAGTTGCAAAAGTACATATTAAAGAAACACAATTTACCTAACTCTACACTAGACCAAGTTATACTTAACTATTTCCTATGTGTCAGAATATCCTAACATCACCCCTTAAGAATAACTTGGTATAAGATTGAAGGATGTACAAATATGATACAATAGGAGAAGGAAGGAAGCATTAGAGCCTATCCCCCTCATTGAAAACTTCCTAAACTCCAACGATAAATCAAAGTTTAGTAAACTTTGCCTCTGTGGGAGCCTTTGTAAAGATGTCTGCAACTTGATCATCTGTTGAACAATATTGCACTTCAAGAACATGGTCATGAATGAGATTTCTGATGAAGTGCATGTGCAATCCAATGTGATTTTTGGGCTGATGTTGGATTGGATCTTTCCATAGTTGAATGGCACTTTGATTATCACACCAAAGTGTAGTCAAATATTGTTGCTAAAAGCCAAAATCTGACAGGATCTGACGAAGCCATAGAGCTTCCTTACTACCTTATATAGCACCATGATACTCTGCTTCTGTTGAAGAAAGATAAATGGCACTTTGTTTCTTGCAAGCCCATGTAATAGGTCCTGAACCAAGAGTGAACACATAACTTGCAGTAGACTTTTGATCATCAGGGTCACCAAACCAATCGGAATCAGTGAAACCAACCAATAGATGAGATGCTTCTGCACTGTAATTAATCCCAAACTGAACTTTACATGTCTAGATTGTTTTTCAGCAAAGGTCTTAAAGGCCAAGAACATGTTAAATACTTCGCTCTTGAGTTTTAAGAAGTATACCCAAGTGCATCTGGAGAAATCATCAATGAATGTTAAAAATTACTTTTAGCCAGAGAATGAAACAACGGGAACTGGACCACATAAATCACTATGCACAAGCTGTAAAGGGGATGAGGTGTGCCAAGAGGTAAGTTTTTCAAAACTATCCTGATGATGTTTTCCGAGTACACATCAAGAACAAACACCATCTCTACAAGATACCATTGGAAGACCTATCACCATATTTTCTTTACATAGATTCTGAAGGATAGTTTAAGTGACCAAATCACTCATGCCAAATTTTGCTCACTTCATCATTATGAGAAACAAATATCGAGGGAAGATTTTACTACCCAAATTTGTTAACTTATACAACCTTGTAGAATCATCAGTAATTCCAGTAGCTAAAATCTATCTAGGATCTCTTAGGTCCTTAATTACAACATCGTGAGGTGAAAATTCAACGATTTAACCTTCACGTGAATGAGTTAGCTAATATATGGATAGAAGGTTGCAGGATAAGGTAGGAACACATAATACATCATTCAATTGATCATTGTCTAGATGAATAGTTCCATTCCTTACAACATGAAGAGATCTATCATGAACAACATATATATTTTTGTTGTTACAATCATTTAAAGAAGAAAACATGGCTTTGTTTTTGGCCATGTGATAAGAAGCTCTAGAATCAATGAGCCACTCATGAGAATTAGAAGAAGAAGATACATTTAGTGCTTAACTAGGCCGAGATTCTTGACAACCACATGTAGAAAGTGTTATTCCTAAGATGAAGTTGAAGTTGAAGAGTGCTCAAATGGATGTTATTCTTCTTCATTGCTACTTCCAAGGCTTCCATCTTCTTAAAGCATTTGGATTCTAAGTGTCCATCTCGATTACAAAAGTGGCAATGTATATCAGTCTTCTTCCCTTTGTTTTTATTTTCCCTATCATTTTATTGAAATGATTTTTCATTTTGAGACTGAAATTGCTTATGACCCTTGTTTGGTTTAGGACAATTCCTTTTAGGATACTGCTTCTTAGGATTCTTTGAATTTGGTTACCGCTGGGTGGCTAAGGCTTTCTTAGAAGAGTTTCCAAGATTAAGAAGACCATGATATAAGAGCTTTTCTTGTTCTCTTATTAAATAATCACAAAAGGCATCAAAAGAGGGGGACTTGTAGTCTTGTCCTTGAGAAATAAAGGCCTCTCTAGTAGAATGGAAGGTGGAAGCAAACATAGAGTAGGTTGGTCCCAACATAGTAAGAATGGAATAGATAAGGCTAACATCTTCTTTCTTAACCTTAACACCTTCCAAGAGAAGTCTAAGGGTATTGAACTTGGACAAAAGATCTTCAATGGAAGAAAAATTATTGGGGTCCGATGTAAGCAACTCATTTTCGAGTTGATGGGCTCTAATTTCATTTTTAATTCCAAAAACTTTAGTGAGTTGTTTCATTGCTTCATTAGGAGTATCAAGTTCTACAATATGGAATCTAAGGTCTAGAGAAATAGACATCCCTATCAACCCAAGTGCTTGATCTTGCCTATTTTCCCATTTGGCTACCTTATCTTCATCTTGAGGTTTGGTTTCTTGTCTTGAGGCTATTCTATAGAGACCTTTACCTCTAAGAAAATCCACAATGTAGGACCACCATTGGAAGTAGTTGGTGCTGTCAAGAATAATTTGGCATGGAATTTCCATTTTAATAGAAACTGAATTTGTAGATGCTGAAACTAAGTGTTCCAATGGAAAGATCTTGAAAAATTAGGCTGATTAAAAACAATGGCTCTGAAAACGGCTTCCAGATGAAAAAGTTATGGTTTTTTGAAGAAAAGTTGTTGAAGATGTCAATGAAGTGCGTGAATGTGCAGAAATGAATGATAATATTATATATAAAAAAATATCTCCCCTTTCCAAACTTAATCTAATTAGCTCACTCAAAAAAAAAGATTTTATGTGACTAAATTTTATAAATAAGTGAAATTCACTTTTACAATGGTACTTTATGAGCTACACACTAAATTGTAACTTATATAAAAGATAAACAGACTTAGAATTATAAGTGACTCACTTTTTATAATGGATCAGAACACTTTTACATAAAGTAATTTTAAAACCTAAGTTACATGTGATTTTTGAAAAAGTAACTCAACAAAAAGAAAGGCTTAAACTCAAGACGTCTATTCTCATAAAGTAACTTTGAACCAAGTGAGCTAGTTTAAAAGGTTAGTAATTTTGGAAAAAAGTAATGGTTTTTTTTTTTTAAAGTCATTGAAGCTTTGGGGTGCGTGCTTACTTGAAATAGCTCTTTTTTTTCCTACAAAACAAAAACCAAAAAACCCAACACAGACAAAAAATAAAAAAACAAACAAACAAACAAACCTTATGTCTTGAAGTTAGCTTTAGCCAGAAACTAAATATTTTCCTCAATGTTTCTGATTTTCTGAGATCACATTAAAGCGTGACAAAAAAAAGTATACACATGAGAAAAATCCTTCCTTCCTATTTCTGATTTGCCCAGATCGCACAGAGTCACGAGGTAGAGACCATACGCAGAAATGAAAGGTATAGATCTGGTAATAAAAAACAAAGAACTAAATAAACCGAAATAAACAGAGAGATGAATAGCTAGAACTACAAATAAACACTGTATATGTCTAGATCTTAAAAATGACATAGCTAGGGCTACTAGAAACCTTTGCGCGTGAAACGAAAGGGCTTCCTCACTGGAACAGATGCTCCTAACACAATAGAGTAGTCCTCTTGGCCTGAAAGCAATAAAAAATAGTATATCTAGGAAACGAGAGTCTGATGCAGTTGTACCAACTTCATATTTGGATCACCAACGGATGTAGCCCTCAAATAGCTCTGATATCATGTAGCAATTTACAGGGTAAGTTCTTTAGACAGAACACCAAAGGAAACCACTCACAAATAGATCACAGATCAATACCAGTATTCTTGACGTGGTTAAAACCATCAAAGAGGGAAACAGTCCATGGCCTGAGCCAATGCAGCCATTTCAGGAAATTTACTAATAACCCTACAAATGACCCTCCATGCTCTTTAAATAGAGATAATGGACCAATCGGGTGTTAAGTCACAGTTCAAGTGTTGGTAATACCGAGGAGAGAATGAACTGTTGGATCACTTCATGTCTAGAATAGATCATGACCATCAGATTGTAAGTTACAAAAGTACATAGTAAAGAAACACACTTTACCTGACTCTACACTAGACCAAGTTATACTTAACTATTTTCTATGTGTCAGAATATCCTAACAGAAATTAGAAGTGGAAATTGAGGTGATATCGAGTAGTTAATATACTAAGTCACCTGTTATTCCCTTGAGGTCCAAAAACTTAGTAGGGAATAGATCCTGATATTCGTGAATTAACTTAGAAACCTTATCCACAATAGAAATGTCCCAGTAATCTCCAACCTTTGAAAACTTCGGTTCACCTTCAGTCCTAATGTTTACTTGCTTGGTTTTCAATGGCGCGGTGATGTATGGGTTGTCTATATGCAGGCCCTTGACTTCGAGATGGCCTTCGGCTTCTAGAATATTAATATTTCTTGGATCATCATCCTCCCCTTTAGCTTGTCACATTATAACGTTCCAGTGCATTGTGCATCTGGGTGCTCCAATCTAGTTGGACCCATTCCAGAGGTTCTTGCGGTGTTCTAAAGATGAATGCCTTAATCTCCTACAGAGCTTCATCAATGCTCTCGAACCCATCTTCAAAACTGAAGGTCACTAAGAATCCTTCTCTTAATATGTCCCACTCTGCGATGCCATAGTGGAGCTCCATCTCCAAATACCAATTCATGGGGATTGTGTCTAAAGTATGGAAAAAAAAGTGTACCCACTCCGATTGTGGCTCCGTTTCATATGATTTAGCCCACTTCTCTAGGTGATCACGTGGATCATCCCTCCCATGATATTTCGTAGTCAATCAAAGGTTAGGTCGACTAAACAACAACCTCATAATTCTTTTACAATCCCGCCATCCATTAAAGCTATCCTTGTGCGTACCCCACCATTGTGTGGCTGTAGTGCGCAGTGCAAAATATAATGCTTGGGAGTGGTGACTCTCAGGGACTTCACACTCAAACACATCCAAAAAATTATCCACGTTAGTTAAACCATTATAATAAGGTAAGTTCCTTACCTCCAATGAAACTTTTTGTCATCATGTTGCAGTGTAGTCTATATACTTCATGCAACCAATTCTGCCAATGCTCCAACTCTTCATCTAAACCATAGATGGAGGAACTCTCTCGCTCCCGTGCAATCCATCCATCTACTTTTGGATTGATCCAATCTTGATCTTGCGCTATTATTTTGTAGATTTGACCTAAATAATCCTCACTTTCTTCATAATCGTGGACAATTCAATGTAGTGTGCCCCTTCTACAGGGTCCAATGTCACTACAACTCAGAGAAATTTATTTTTAAATGACATTGTCCTCTTCTTCAAGTTCACGACTCCATTCATGTCAATGACTGAGTCAATTCTGAGGAGCACGAGGATATGGATTACTATCATTAATGATATCTATTACTTCAAAATCATCCAGCGTGCTAGCCCCTCTAATGTCAATAGTTACTCCATACAATCGTCTGATAGGGATGATATTCTACTGGTTTGCCATTCTAAGCTAGATTTGAGACCATTACAGTGCAGGTCTCCCCATTCTTTCCAATTTTTGTTTTGGAAAAATGTTCACATCCAACCCCAAATCCAAGATGACCTAGTCCATCTCATAATCCCCTACCTACACGGTGAGCCTCATCTCACACCCTGTTTTAGCCTTATGCTTTCCAGTTTTTCTAACTATGAAGTGTCCATCAGGGGCATTTTCTTTACTTGAACATTTGTTTATTATCTCCTAAAGGCCTTTCACAGCTCTGTTATCATCCAACAATTCCATGCAGATCTCCAATAACGTGGTAAGCATAGAGGGATCAACCTATGTAGGTACACTGGTTTCTTGCAATTTGTTCTAGCCTCCTGACGTGGAGGCCACATCGAAGATTTTCTTGGCTTCCATAAAAGCTTCCTTAGTGCGCGCCAAATCAAAACCAACTTCCTTTTCTGTGGCCTTGCAGACCAATCCATCCTCTTTAGCTTGTTTTCGTTTATCATTAGTAATTGTTATCTCACTTCTCAACACTATATTCATGCTCTGATCCTCCTTGCGGAGCTCAGCTCTCATCATCTGTAATTTTTGTGTAGGTTGCTGAGGCTGCACCTTTTTCTCCTACATCTTAGCTATCAACATAGGGCATTCTTCTATAGTGTGGTCAAACTAGCTGTATTATTGACATGACAGGCGTGTCTGATTCTGACACTCCCACGCATAGTGCCCTGACATTCCATAGTTATATAAAATAACCTGTCTACGACCTCTACTAGGTCCTTCTCCTCTGTGGCCCCATCCTCTTCCTTGATAACCTCCACGCATTCCTCTTGCACCTTGATCTCGAGGCTGGGTTTCTTCTTACATTAGGTAGGTAGGTTTTCTTTCCATCATCAGCTCATAATTATGACAATGGCACTCATCGTAACCCACTAATTTGCAGAAGTCGTACAACAACTGTTGTGCTGTTTGAATGAACTTTTGAAGCAAATGATAATTATCTCTTGTGTGTTTTCCAACTACCTAACAAATAGCGCACCATAGTGTAGGCCCCATGCTTAGTCCTATTGGAGCTTCTCGCCTTAGGGGGATTGGTCCCCCTCCTATGATATAGTTCAAAAATATGGAACATTGGTCTTTATCATGCCCCTAGGTCTTACATTTCACACACTGGACTTCCGCGTGCACCTCTAGCCTAGCCTCCTTATCTTTCTTCAAGATCTACAATTCTAAGAATAGGATCTATAACTGAGAGTAAATTTGGTGTACCCTAAAGGTCACATCCTACATAGGTGTCACATACAACCTCAACGTGATTTCCAGAGCTTCTACCTAAGTTCCTATCTTCTATTGCGACAAATCAATCCTTAGGGGGGCAGAAGCAAAGTTATGAACCACTTGCGATGCTGGCCGTCTGTGAGCTGCATATTAGCTTCGTGAATTACACGCTTCAACCTTTGATTTAACTCCCAAGGTGTCTCATCAACTCTCATCATGATCTCCATAAATCCAACTACTGACTTCGAGTCAGACTTAGGCTTACTAAACTCTTTGTTCAAAGCAGCCTTAGTTTCTGCTAGCGTTGCCACACGATGATCATAACAGTACTTAATATACCTTGTTAGTGCGCGATCCTATAGAGGGGTAACCAATTCTACCTTATTTATATTTTCATCAGTAATTTGCTATGCTATCCACACAACATTTGCAACAAACCAGAATTGATATATATCTTCACTCTCGCTACCCGTGAAAATTGGCAACTTCATTTTGTTCGACATGTTTAATGGAGGTGGTGGTGGTGGAGGTGTGGGTGAAGGTGTATGCGGTGGAGGTGGGGGTGGAGGTGGAGTGGATGGATGATGTGTCCATGGAAAACCCTATCTTATCAGCTAAACAACACTCCACGGTGAGGCCTGTACTGCTCCCTCATCGTCGCTCAAAGGAGTTCCAATCAATGGCTTATATTCAGGACCTGATCATTCTCGATCTTTAAAGAGTTTTCCACTTTGTGTAGCTTTGAACATCATGGCAATGACATAACCCAATTTTCACCTAACATCATCTTAATCTAGGTATTCAAAGGTCCTAGATACATACCTCACGGTCCCTTGAAAAACCTTCGCTCTGCTTCCTTGTAGCTGACTGAGGTATCAACTGTGAATTCTATAACAAATCCTCCTATAATTTGATCAAGTCAGTGATCAGCAACACATGCGATCTTGTCTTGAAAGACTTGTAATCATCGTACAAGCTCTGGAGTCCACAGTATTGGATCATTAAGCTTCCACCTCTCTTGGTCGTTTGCCAACTTAGCTAGCCACTCTCTTAATTCAATCAGGAAGGTGCATAAAAAAGTTTCATGTATTTTCGTATACAAATATCTATCCAACCACTACTCCTTTGACAAGTGTAGATTCTTGTTTTCCTATGCCGCGAATGAGTGAATATTTCTCTCCAACCAATTTTCAATTTCCTTCTTCATCAAATTCTAGTGATGCGACATCACACATCTCCTTCAAGCAGATCTCGGTTTCGACAATGAAACCATTTGTTGGCTTAAGGGGTCCTGACCCAGGTTCAAAGTTAGTTGCCCCAACCAATAAAACACTACACTAATGGCCCTTTCAGTAACAACCCATGTAGCGCTGGCTATATTCTCACTTGAAGAAGTATGGGGGATGCTGGAACCAAGTTTCCGCATGCAGAGATCAACGTGATGTCTTTTAGCACCCTAGATCTACCTTCGCACAGATATGTAAGCCCTTTAGCGCTCGGTAGTGCAACCCTATTCCAACAAATTTTAGAGCTTCATGATGGCCTATGGTTGGTCTTTGTAGGCCCTTAACAATCTATTTATCGACTTATGCACACTAGGAAACAACCCTAGATCAGAGGTCTCACAGATCTACTTAAGTATTTAAGAAACATAGCATAATTTATCACAGTTTTCGCGAAAGTAATTAACATGTATTGTGTATAGTTATTAAGACTTATTCAAGTGAAACACGTATCATTAGGTCAATATTTCATAAACATATTATTCATCAACAACATAAATTATAAACAAAAGTAAACAAAAATACACACGATTTATCCAAAAACAACTTCTTTATTGATTTCCAATTCAGAGTATAGACTTAAAACTTCCTTGTGCACTCAACTGCAGGGGTCCACGCACTTAGCTGCGGACTCTACCTAGGCCTCTGTGCACTCATATGCGGGCTATACCTAGGCCTTTGCGTAGTCAACTGCAAAGCCTTTCTCTCTTATCTGACCCACTTCTTTGTGCTAATACTTCTCTTCTATTAACCCATTACATTTTTCATTATCTTTTTTCATGCCTTAGATTCTCTAAGACACGCCTATTTATACCTTACTTTCATACAATCCTATGGTCCGCAGACCATGGGTGGGTCTCAAAGTCAACTCAAACATTACATAAACAAGGGAATAAACCCCTTTGACTCCTAACCATCTACGCACTCTGCACCCACAATCACGGAGACTTTACATCATTTACAACAATTACATCAAATCTTGGGTTATTTTAACCCCAAAATTAACCTAGGGGACCCCATCCCAACACCAAGGAATGGCAATCACACCGATAGCAGCAAAAGGTCCACTCCCATTCCCAAATACGAACCATAGGAAGAATATTTGGTGCAATTAAAAGATTTTCCGCTCGAAAGAAAGAGGATACTAAGGAGTAGCACAAGAATTTCATCCATGACTTGGGGAAGAAAGAATAAAAAATAAAGCACTTCTCTAGATCAGACAACATTATCAAAAGACGACTTTAAAATAATTGGTGAGCACATGGAGAGGCCACCAAAGAGTGGTTGGACATGATGCAATAGATGTTGGGAGAACTATACGAGAGGTTTCTAGTGTGATCATCTCCATTATAACCTATGGTCCATACCAACACCAAAGACCAAATCCATCCCCTTGAGTCCATGCAGGTCCCCCCGTCACAAGGGGAAAACAAGCATGTATTATGACTATCCACTTAAGAGGTGAAATTTCTTGGGAAATAACCAAAAAAAAGTACATAAAATACTATGTAGGTTAGCTTAGTGACTTTTAGATAATTTTGGATGGTTTATAAGAGTTGCAACTTAATGTTGCATAATAATTATAGAACAAGGAAGCAACCACGATCATAAATCTAGATTAGACAAGGGTTGCACAAGAACAATTACAACAAGAAAAGTAGCTATAAACAAGGAAGAAAACGAAATGGTCTTTGGGAAGCTTATGGGTGATCTTGTAGACACTACTATCCTAGATGAAGGAATTATTGGAAGAATCAATGAGGCCAACATGGCCTCAAAATTAACTGACAGAACTTGTGGCACAATAAAATCCACCAACACCAGCAGGAGAGAGTTAACCAAAGCCTTATTTCAACATGCGAAAGAACAATATCACTAGTTACCTGAGTATCAGTAGCGATGTTAGATTATGGTTAAAGAATGTTCCCAACTATGGACTACTCTATTGGAAACTACAAGAACAATAGAAGTTATAGGTAAAATAATGAACTTTGAAGAGAGAGTACTACAAATTGAACAATGTATGGGTGCGATGAGTTCCATGGATAAGAAACATGATTCACAAGAAAAGATGCAAAGTAATCTTCAAATTGATCAACTTTGAGAGGAATGGAAGCAATGGGAACACCTCCAAAGTGAGTGCATGGATTTGACAGAGGAGTTTAATGACTTATTGATAGTTGTGCAGTAAGCCAGAAGTGAGGAAATCAGTGTCACAATAGAGGATCTGACCACCAAAACAACAAATAAATTAATTAGTACAGGGGAATATATTGGGACTATGGTAGAGACATAGAAGTAGGCCTTATAGGTTTTGAAGCGAGTCACAGAAGCAAACATTCTCTTTCAAAAGAAGGTCTAAGTGGCTTAGTACAAGCCATAGTTTTGTGTTGGGGTCTTAATGGAGGCCAAATGTTTTTGAATTTTTTGATAATAGTGTATGAGATTACATGCAAAGGAGAATGGCGCAAGAGGAGGGAACCCAACAAGTAGTAGAGAGACTGGTGTGGAACAGGGAGACTTTAGTAAGTCTGCAAAAATATTAAAATTATTTCCAAATAAATTCCAAGAGTGATCCCAGAATATAATACACAAATTCTTCTTTATTAATATCAAAACCCTTGAGGTAGGGTAACTCCATACAACTACTCCTTAAGGAGGGAGATCTCTCCACAAGCCATATGCTTGTCAATACAAAACCAATAGTTGGCATCGCTTAATGAAGAGTCTCTAGCCTCTATATAGGATTCATACATACAATACAATGGGTAATTACCATGGGTATTTTAATACCATATATACAATACCATGGGCTTCTCACATTATTTCCTAACTACTAGTGGTCCCTTGCATAATGTAGGTTAACCACTTTATTTATTAATTATGGCATATTTATTTATTAGCCTTAGATATTATTACATCAGATTATTCACTTGGGTACCTCTCTCTATACCCCATATTATCCCCCTAGGTATACTACATTCCACCCCCCTTAAACATGAGAAGAACAGAAATAATAATATATCATCAAAGGAGTAGTTGATTGGTACCATGCACATGCATCTAGTGATCCAAGAGAAAGATGGAAACTCTATCTAGCCATTCCCTCGTTCGCTTGAGATGGAAAATGGTTCTTTTGGTGTCCATGTGGAGATGTGTTGCAGGTAGCTTGCACTGCCTCTCTTTGTGTCTTCGAGCTACCCTTGTTCTATTTGCTAATCTTATGCCATCTTATGGGTCGTGTTCTTGCTGGGTGGTTTTGGTAGTGATATACTGAAATGTTGAATGTTGGTGTTGTTGTCTTTAATTCCTCGCCTAATGGAGCCTAAGTGGTATCAAGTTCCTTTTCTGGTACCTGTTGTCATTTAATTTCTTCAATTATTACCTCCACCATGAACTCCTCATCTGAGGTGTCAATACCTATAAAATCTTCTAATTGGGACTCCTCTCACACTAACTATTTACTGATAGAAATTTCCTGTAATATAATTTTCTTCTTTTTATACCATAACTTTAGGAATTTATTTTGTACATTAATATTAATAGTAACAACAGATTCCATCCAAGATTATCCCATCCATATTTAGGGCATAAAAATAAGAATGCAACACAACCATAGCATCAAAAACATGTACATAAACCTAATGTATATAAACCTAATGCATACAACAACGCTTAACTTACATACTTGCATACCAAACATACAATATCTATATGACGATCTTCTCTTACCCTAAAGTCTAATGTTGTAACCTCATTATGATGATCTGCATCTTCTTCTCTATCTCAACCAACACATTAGCATCGTAACAATGAGTTACACCATGATGACCTAAATTCCATATCATGAATTCACAAGGGATGTTTGAACTACTATACATGCATAACTATAACCAAGACCATACATGCATAGTGACTGCATATAGACACATAACACATGAGTACAAAACAATATATACATCATTCTAGTGAGATTCCAATCATCAATGCATGACCATATCAACTACACAAACCATGACCTCACACATGACAACAACGACCATTACTCCATTATAGACATTTCCACATGAAACCATCAACATGCATAATCAATTCCTAATTAAATACACATACGCATGAGCGCATGTAGTCGATCATACGTGATCAATTCTTGTAACCAACCTAGAAGACTCATACATGTAATCAAAGAAACAAAATGCAACCTAACATACAAGGATGTAATCAAGCTGCATATAATCATGTAACTAGTCATATACTCTTGACAATGCATCCCACAAAATTAACATCAAGTTCCTGATGACAACCTTACTACAACAATTATTAACATTATGCAATGGAACAAGCACATGGAATATACATGTAAGAGATACACATGCAACTAACATGCATGGATGACCAACACACACTACCCATCCACTCTGAGGGGTGAACCACGCTCTGATACCACTCTGTAATACCCTCCTCCCACATCTACGCAAGCAACCAACCAACTGGGGTAAACATGTGATGAGAGGCCACTATGATAAGACTTAAGCTCCTTGGTAACCTTAATGAAATGAAGTCGACAAAACAAGACCTTACATACCTCCCTCAAGTGCTTCAAGGCTCGCAGGAGCTAATCCACCATTCCAGGTGCCAAACCCCTGAGTTAACATAGACATTTCAATTTATTAAACCCAAAGTCGTTCCCATGACAAGGCATGAAATAAAATAGAACCCTATATTCGATAGCATAATTCTTGCAGCGGAGAGACTGTAGTATTTTTCAGCCAGTCCCATGCCAAAGATTGTGAGATTTAAGCCACTTTTTCAAGGCTAGTCTCCAACCAATGCCTAGAACTTGATGAGACTTTACTAAACATCAAATGACACCAAGACAAAGCCTCTAACAAAAAACTTGATCAAGGGCTTGACCTAACGAAGCCTAACCATGACAAACATTTCACCAAACATGTCGCAATCATATAATCGACAAGTGTAACCAAGAAAATTGAACATAGGGATCTTGTACTTATCTGATGATCGCTAAGAACCCTTGTTCCCTCATGCCATTTTCTGCATTACCATCTATTAGGCCATCGATACATTATCCATTCATTTACAAGTAAAAACATGTTGAGAGCCATACTTAGATGTTGTCATAAAACACACATATAACTAGCATAATACAACATAAAATACTCATGAAAGTATATCCATATAAACCACATATAATCCATAAAAATCCTCATATAAATACAAGGAGAAATAACCTTTAATTAATGATGTAAAAACCAAAACTAGGATGGGACTTCCACATTCCACTCGACCATAGAATGGTTGAGCCAAATCTCTCTTCATCCATACCACCCCATGCCATATTCCAAGCATGAATGTGGGACTAAAACCAAAAGAACCAACCAGGGCATACCAAGGCTAAACCACCTCACCCTCATCAATAGAAACTAGGCTTTACCATAATCCATTCCAGATCACTAGGCCAACACAATGAACACATCATAACAAGCTTTACCATGATCTCCGCCTCATCACTAAGCCAAACAAGCATGGATGCCACCAGATTTGTCCACCTACATCGTGAGGAATTTTCCTTTCTCTTAGTCTCTCAGGTTTAACCACAATCCAAACCCTAATCACTAGGCCCTAAACCAAGACCAACTCTCTAGGATTTACCGCATATCCCAAAGTGAGGATTACTAGGTGAAAAAAATAGAAAACCACATCTTCGCTTTACTGTATATCCTACCATTCACCTGCAAGGACTCCTAGGCTCACTGAGGCAAAACAATCTTGGCTTTACTGCAATGCACAGTCTAGTTAGGGGTCACTAAGCCAGTGGCTTTACCATGATCCACAGTCCAGTTCAGGGACCATTAGGCCATGTGCTATATCATTCGGAGATCTACCCCACTTAGGTTTCATTCCTTCCGGCAATCCTTCTCATTCAAAACATGAGAACACCATCACACCAAGGCTATTTGAAAATGACAAGACTAGGTTGAAAACACTATTACATCTAGAAAAACCCATGCCACAATGACAAAATAACCACATGAAATACCATGCATGCCAAATCTAGCAAAGAAAATAAACATGCAAGTCAATACCTACAATGAAGCCTGTTATAGTTGCTTGATCCTGCTCTTCCTCGATTGATCTTTGCTTCCTCTCGCCTTCTTTTCCTTTCTTGATCCCATTCATAACCATAGAAAATGATTGAGCCAAGAACTTACACTAACTAATAAGAATATTTCCATCTGATCCTCAGAAACCTTTTTATCAAGGAGGCCTATAATTTTCTTCATTTTCCATCATTTTTCTTCAATTTCATCCTCACATGCAACCTGTGACTCTTCACTTTCCTTTTCTCCTAATTTCCATTATTTTCATAAATAAATGTGCCAAAAATTCCATTTATCCTTTCCAAAGCCTTAGTCATTTCCTTTTCTAATTTCCTTAGCCATAAAGAACAAAATGAACACCTACACTAGGATGTCTTGCCCACCATTCAACTTGGAATACATGTTCCATTGACTGTGGCTTTAGATATTTTTACATGGAATTTTCATCAGGTTTGTTACACCAGGATTTACCACATATCCCAACTCAGGCTTACTAGGCCCAATGAAGAGAAATTCACCTCTTTGTTTTATCGTATATCCCACCATTCATTGACAGGGGTTCCTAGGCCTACCAAGGAAAAATAAAATATGGATTTACTGCAACCCACAATCCTTTTCAAGCATTACTAGTCCATGTGTTCTATCATTCAGAGATTCACCTCACTCAAATTTGAATCCATCTGACAATCCAGCTCAACCAAAACATCAGAACCCCATCACACCATGGCTATCTAGAAATTGAAAGGCTAGGTTGAAAACGTTGTCAAACATGGAAAAAACCATGGCATAACAGCAAAAGAACCACATGCAATACCATGCATGCCAAACATAGCAATGAAAACACATGCAAATCAATATCTGCAAAGAATCATGTTGTAGCTGCTTGATCCTACTCTTCTTTGCTTGCTCCTTCCTTCCTCTTGCATTCTTTACCTTTCTTGATCCAATGCAAAACATGAGGAAAGTTTGCCAAGTGATCCTCATAAGTCTTTTTATCAATGAGTCCTCTATTTTCTTCAATTTCCGTTATTTTCCTTCATTTCCCTCCTCACATGCAATCTGTGACCTTTCACCTTCCTTTTCTCCTAATTTCCATTATTTTCCTAAACAAATGTGCCAAAAATGCCATTTTTCCTTTTTAAAGAGTTTTCCATTTCCTTTGATAATTTCCTTTAGCCATAATAACTGAAATGAACACCCACTAGGATGTTTTTCCCACCATTCAACTTGGAATTCTTGTCCCATCAACCATGGTCTTATATATTTTTACATGGATTTTTAACCAAGGTTGTTACATTTAGGAGAAGGATCTATGTTGTTAATAGTAGTGAATTGAAGAATTTTGTCTTGAGGTTGTCCCTTATCAAGCCATATTCAGTCCATCTAGGATACTAGAATACTCTGACAACTATTAAGAAGTTCTACTATTGCCATAATTTGAAGAAAGAGGTGGTTGATTTTTTTGCAAGGTGCTTGGACTGTCAATAGCTAAAAGTTGAATAAAGGCATCAAGTTGGTTTGTTGCAACCTTTTCAAATTTGAGAATGGAAATGGGAGGTCATTTCCATGGATTTCATTACAGGATTATCGAGGAAATCAAGGGAGAAAGACTCCATCATGGTTGTGGTTGACAGGTTGAGAAAGGTAGCTCACTTCATTGCATTGAGGTCTACTAATTCAACTAGTGAAGTGCCTCAAGTAATCATTAAGGAGATAGTGAGGTTGGATGGAGTTCCCAAGAATATTATATTAGATATAGGTGGCAAGTTCACTTCAAGGTTTTCAAAGGATTTGTTTGCAGTCTTGGGGAGAGAGTTAGCCCTCAATACAATTTCTTATCCAAAGATAGATGGGGAGGTAGAGAGAGTTCACAAGACCCTTGAGGATATGTTGAGGATGTATTTCATGCATTAATAAAGGAAGTCAGAGGAGTATCTCCCACTGGTGGAGTTTTCTTGAAATAATGGGTATCAAGAATCCTTGAATATGAGTCCATTTGAGGCTTTCTATGGGAGAAGTTCCAATACTCCTATCAGTTGGAGTCGTCCAATGGACAGGGTGTTTATTGGACTAGATATGCATAGGGATTTGAAGTAGGAGATGGATGTTATCAAAAAGAATTTGAAGGCGACTTAGGAAATGTAGAAGAGCTATGTGAATCAACATAGGGTATTCAAGGAGTTTCAGGTTGGCGAGCATGTGTGCTTATGTATCAAGCCCAAGGAGAGCTCCTTGAATATTAGATCATGTACCAAGTTGGCACTTCAATATTGCAAGCCTTTTAAAATCCTTGAGAGGATTGGACCAGTGGCCTAGATACCTACTTTTCCATCATCAATGAAATTCCATGATGTTTCCATTTTTCATTGCTTAAAATATATACATGGGATGTTGATCACATGGTTGATTGGATTGTATTGTAGGAGAAACCTTAATGAGAGTTCCAACTAGAGCCTTAATGCATAGTACAATGGAATAATATCATACTTCGAAACCAAGCAATAGAGAAAGTTAATATGCAGTGGAATCACTTTGGGCCCGATGAAGCTACGTGGAAGATGGTTGATCAAATGTGGGCATTATATCCTTCTTTATTTGTTGGTTGAAGAAAATTATTATATATATATATATATATATATATATATATACACACACACACACACACATACATAGATTTGTGTGTGTGTGTAAATATTGTATTGAGTTGTCTTTATTTGTTGGTTGAAGCAAATGTGTGTGTGTATATATCTATATATATATACACATACATACATTTGTGTATGTGTGTAAATATTGCATCAAGTTGTGTTTATAAAGCTCCAATAAGCACGAACAATTTTAGGGGTTAATATTCGTAGGTGGACTAATTTCCCATTTTTTTGTAAAACAAATGTTTTCAAATTTCCTTCTTTTGTAAAAATGATTCTCCCAAATTTTATAGTACGAAAATATTTTACCTTAAAATTCACCAAAATTTTATATAGGATAATAAAAATCCATTATGAATGTAAATATTTTTACAAAAATATCACCAAACATTTCACAATTTTTATATTAGTGTTACCGGGAATAATGTCCACTCGGATGCTACTATTCCCACTAAGACTCGCAGCTATCTTAGAAACAAACAAGTAAAGTCTACTTTCGTTTTCCTTTATGAAAATAGATAAGAGTGGAACCAAGGAGACCAAACTTAGTCTTGCGCTTGATTTCCTTGTTTGATTCCTCTCCTTCCTGATAGAGCTTTGCCGCTTCTTCTTCGTCTGCCCAGCTTTGAAGTGATGAGCCCCGAATTGGGTAACTTATTGGGCTCATTTTGCCTAATTGTCCTTGTTCAATCCTCCATTTTTCATAGATTACACATGTGTTTTTAGTATGTTTATGTTATTTGAATGAATAAGGGTGGTCACTCTACCTAGGATGCTAATACATGGTTATTTCAAGTTTTTTGGACAAATTTTGGAGCAAAACCAAGCAATTATGGGCCAGGTGAGAGCCAAGCTTGAGGTGATGATTGGTAGGGGGTTGTCTCTGGCATTAAATGGCCCTTCCTTGAAATCTCCACCCTCAACTCCGAGCTCACAGGCCACCAAAACGAATCCTAAAGGCATCCAAGCAGATTTGGGAAGAGTGATTGTTTACTAGCAGTTGGGACAGCTGAGTCCCTTGAATTTAGGAGGCCTGCTAGGCCCCTCCTAGTGTATAAATAAGAAGGCCTCAGTCTTCATAGTTTACTTTTGGAACTTTTGTATTTTTTCACTATAGTGCTGTTATTTTTAGCTTGTTTTCTTGTAGCCACTATGGTATAACTTTTTGGTGATGACTATTTTTTGATAATGAAAAGCAGTTCTATTTGGCATCAGCTCTGAGTTCTTTATAGGAGTCGTAGCTCTTCAGGTTGGGCCCAACCTAAGAGCCAAGGCCTCCTTTATGTATCGTTATTTGTTCTTTATGTATTTGCAAAATCATTTCTGTTAGGTAGATTAAATCGTGTTGATTAACTAGGTCACTATTGACGGTTAGAAAAGCTTTTGATGTTCAGATTGAGTTGGTAGGTTATTAACAGGGAAAAAGCTTTAGAAAGAAGCCAATGAGCACCTTTGATTTCACCTCTTCCTCATAGGATCAGGGGCTGGGATCAAAGTGACCTTTCTGCGCTAAAAAAACACTATTTTTGCTTTGCCATGCAATCACTAGTGTACGATTTTCGTTTGTAGAAGTTTGTTACATGTCCAGATCTTTGAATGCTTCATTGCATAGTTAATATACATGGTTTCCTTGCAAATAAAGCTTCTGTTCATTCTCTTTACTGTTAGCTAGATCAGATTAGGTTGGCATAACTAGGTCTTTGATTTCTTGCAAGTCTTTGTTGGTTCAGTTGGAAACACAAATTGCAGAGCACTTGTACCACTTCTCTATCCGCCCAAACTCCATCAGAACCATCTGCTCCATCCCCTAACTTGGTTTCTTGCCTCACGTTTGCCATTTTTCCCACATAACCCTACCTTTTTGTGCAGCATTGCTTCAGCCCTCTTTGTGTAGGTTTTAACCCTGTAGAGAAATTACCTTCATACGAATTCTAAATCACAGGAAAAATAAAAATGCGAGAGCATAACACATAAAACACATATACACAAAGATTTCCCACTGGATCCCAAAACCGGGACTACGAGCTTGATTTTTCATTATGTTCCTTTCAATGTTACAATACATATTTATACATGCCGAAGCATCCAATACCATTGAACAAAAACCATCGCGTAAAAAAAACACGTGCGAAAATCATGCACAAAACCATAGGTGGGTCCGCCTCAACCTAACCATAAAGTGTGGTTATGGGTACCCCTCAAACCCCCTGTTAACTATGTGGAAATAATATAACACAACCCAACAATCTCCCACTTTTTGTTTTCTTTCAACAGGGGGCGACAGGAGAGCTTAGTCATTTTTCTAGCCCTGAAACACCCATTGTTTCTCTACACCGAGAGAACTTCTCAGAGCTAACAGATTTTGTCAATGCATCTACAGTATTCTTCAAAGTGTCCACCTTTACCAGCAACACCTTTTTGTCTTCTATCATATCCCTCACAAAGTGATACTGAACATCAATGTGCTTTGTCTTTGAATGATAAGCAGGGTTCTTTGCCAAGAAAATTGCACTTTGGCTGTCACAGTCTATCCTTATAGCTCCCTGTACTAACCCCATACTTGAACACAATCTCTGCAACCAAACTGCTTCCTTGCTTGCATGAGTGGCTGCCATGTATTCTGCCTCTGTAGTTGATAGTGCCACTACAGATTGTTTCTTACTCATCCAACTGACTGCACCTCCAAATAGGTTAAACACATACCCACTTGTAGATCTTCTCTGATCCAGATCTCCAGCCCAGTCTGCATCAACAAAGCCATGAATATCCAACACTCTGTCCCATCCTGGTCTTCCTTGGTAGCACAAACCATAATCACTAGTGCCACGCAAATACTTGAAAACCCGCTTAACTGCTGTCCAGTGCTCCTTCCTTGGTTTTGACATAAACCTACTTAATACTCCCACTGCATGTGCAATGTCTAGTCTAGTACAGACCATTGCATACATCAAGCTACCGACTGCACTTGCATATGGAACACGGGACATGTCCTCTTCCTCTTCTTGTGTCTTGGGACACTGTTCAGCAGATAACCTCACAACTACAGGAATAGGAACCTTCACCGGTTTACTATCCTGCATATTAAACCTCTGCAATATTGTCTCGACATACTTCCTCTGGTTTAACCAGAGCTTCCTCTTTTCCGATCTCTTTTAATTTCCATGCCCAAAATATAGTTTGTAGCACCGAGATCTTTCATGTCGAATTTGGAGGACAATTGGGTCTTCAAATCCTGGATAATTTCTTTGTCATTTCCAACCATCAACATATCATCCACATACAAGACCAGATAAATAACACGGTCACCAATTAATTTGAAATACACACAATGATCTGCTTTACTTCTGGTGAAGTCAAGTCCCCGTATAAATGTATCAAATTTCTAATACCACATCCTTGGTGACTGTTTTAACCCATACAAAGACTTATTTAACTTGAACATTAGTTCTTTCTTACCCTTCAGGTTGCTCCATGTAGATTTCCTCTTCCAAATCCCTGTGAAGAAATGTTGTCTTCACATCCATCTGTTCTACCTCAAAATCAAAAGAAGTAGCAACAGATAAAAGTAATTAATAGAAGTTACCTTGGCAACAGGGGAAAAAATATCACCAAAATCAATTCCCGGCACCTGGGAATAACCTTTTGCTACCAACCGAGCTTTGTATTTCTCCACCTTCCCTTCTGCATTTGTCTTCTTCTTGAACACCCATTTGCTGCCAATGGGTTTCCTTCCAGCCGGCAACTCCACCAGATCCCAAGCCTCATTTTTGTGCAAAGATGCCATTTCATCAACCATGGCCTCTTTCTAGAGTTTTCCATCCTCTAATCCACTGCTTCCTTCATAGTTCTGGGATCATCGTCAGTAATAGATAAAGCAAAGTTTGAATAGAAAGTAGATGGATTATACCTTTCTGTCTGCCTTCTTTCTCGAGTTGATCTTCTCACAGCCGGAGTTTGTGGCTCTTCATCTTCTAATTCCTCCTCTACTACAAAGTCCGATTCTTCCTCCTTTAGTTCAAACTCTATTTTCACAGGTTCCTTTGGTTGGACTTCATGTTTAATAACATCTTTCACCTCTTTGAACACCACATCTCGACTGTACACAACCTTCCTTGTTACTGGGTTCCAAAGCTTTTAACCCTTTAAACCATCCTTATACCCAATAAAGATGCACTTTTCAGATTTACTATCCAACTTGGTTCGTTTCTCCTTTGGAACATGTACATATGCATCACATCCAAATACCCTCAGATGTGAAAGAGAGGGTTTCTTACCAGTCCATACTTCTTGTGGAGTCTTATCCTCCAACGCTGATGAAGGTGACCTGTTGACCAAGTAACATGAAGTATCCACCGCCTCTGCCCAGAATTCCTGTCCTAACCCGGCACCACTGAGCATGCTTCTTGCCCTTTCCATCAACGTCTTGTTCATTCTTTCTGCGACTCCATTTTGCTGAGGTGTATATGGAGTAGTCTTCTGCCATGCTATACCAAACTTCTTACAAAATTCTTCAAATTCCTTGCTACAGAATTCTCCACCATTATCTGTCCTCAGTAACTTTATCTTCTTCT